>JABAYD010003063.1:0-17471 GCA_014822095.1 Diplotaxis tenuifolia
CTTCGTATGGTCCCAGACATAGCTATCTGGGGCAGAAGAGCGGGAAAGTTTTATCCCGAGTATCAAGGTGATATCATCAGGATGGAAATAATCTCGTAACCGCTGTATATCCCACTCCCCGGTATCATTTCTAATAAGAGCCTGAACCGAGAGTTGGGGGAGTCTATAGACGATGTGATCAGTAGGGATAAGTGGTCGGGCCACTGAGTCGGGGATCCAGTTATCGCACCACACCCTTGTATCCCATCCTGAACCAATTCTCCTCCGAAGTCCTGAGCTGAGTAGCTGTTTTGCTGCCATGATGCTACGCCACCCATAGGAGGGTGAGTAGGCCTGAGGGGCTTCCATGGGTGAGGAGTTTCGGTAGTACCTCCCTTTTAAGACACGTGCCAGTAGGGAGTTTGGATATTGAATCAACCGCCATAATTTTTTTGCAAGGAGTGCTATATTGAAATCATGGAGATCTCGAAATCCTAGTCCCCCTAAATTTTTAGGGGTACAGATCCGATCCCATGCTATCCAATGTAATCCTCTGCTATTTTCTTTTGAGCTCCACCAAAAATTTGAGGTCGTGGTCCTCAACTTATCAGTGATGCCTTGTGGGATCAAGTAGCACGACATAGGGTATGTCGGGACAGCTTATGCCACTGCTTTGATCTGAACTTCTTTGCCTCCCTTTGACAGTAATCTCGATGACCAATTATTAACTCGTCTATTCATTCGGTCTTGTACGTAGGAGAAGACTTTTGTCTTGGAGCCACCAATAAGTTCAGGTAGTCCAAGATACATGCCCATGTCTCCCTCAGTCGCGAAACCCAAAGTTGCTTTAATTTCTTCTTTCTGAGCGAAGTCCACCCGATTCCCAAAGAACATCGAAGATTTTGCAGGGTTTAGTCTTTGTCCCGACGCTTTCCCGTAGATATCAATTATGTCCATAATCTCTTTGCATTGGCCTCTTTCCGCCTCGCAAAAGAAGAGACTATCATCGGCGAAGAGGAGATGGGAGGTCCTTGGGCTTGCCTGTGCCACTCGGATACCTATTATTTTCCTTTCTGCTTCTGCTCCGTTTAACAGTGAGATCAAGGCTTCAGTACAGAGTATGAACAAAAAGGGGGACATGGGATCCCCTTGTCTCAAGCCTCTCCTTGGTAAAATCCGTCCTCTCGGTTGGCCATTGACTAGAACTTGATATGAGACTGATGTGACACAGCACATAATGAGGTCAACCAATCGTGCATCAAAGCCCATCTTTAATAATAAGGTGGCCAGGAAACTCCATTCCACTCTGTCGTAGGCCTTACTCATATCGGTTTTGATGGCCATAAAGTCCTTCCTACAACGCTGGTTGGTCTGCAGGGCATGGAAATTCTCTTGTGCTATAAGAATGTTATCAGTAATCAAACGTTTCTCCACAAAAAACGTTTTCTTATGTACAGAGATTTAAGTTAAACCCCAATTGATTACTATCAAATTTAAGTGGATCTGGTTTAAGTTAAATCTCTGTACATAAGAAAACGTCTTTTATTTTTTTTTCTTGGTTCATTAGTGATCTAGTTATATACATTATCTACACTTTGATTGCTATCAAATCATTTACCATATGGTTGTTGGTTCTGTAATAACACTTAACTAGATTTTGATCCGCGTTTGGAAAGCGCAGAAATTTTTTATGATTAGAAATTTATGTAATTGGTTTTTGTATTTATTTAAACTATGTTTTAATATAAAATCAGTAATCCAAATTTTGTGGTGATGATTGTTTTGCATTAGTTTTTGTTTTAAGTTTTTAATTTTTAGATTTGGTTTTAAAATTTTAAGTTTCTATTTTTTGATTTTTAGCTTTTGGTTTTGGTTTTTAGTTTTTAGATTCGCTGAGTTAGTTTGAACTAGTATTACCGAGAAACAAATGTAAAATAATCGAACATCTAATTTAAAATTGAAACGATGAATTTTTTTTTAAAAAAAATTACAATAGTTTATTTTGTAAATAAACAAAAGAAAAAAATATAACCCGAGTTTTCAGCTTTTTGTTTTGGTTTTTAGTTTTTAGATTGTCTTTTGGTTTACGTTTAATTTCTTTTTTTTAATAATTAGTAAATTATTTAAGAAAACAATAAATTATTTAAAAGTTACCATTGAAATTTATCAAAAGAGAGTGATTGTTATTTAAAATAAAAATATATTAAAGTTTTAAAGTACATAATTTAAATAAGTGACTAATAATGGACAATTTTGTTTTATTAAAAATATTAAACACCTTTGGACCTGAAAATAGTAATTGATTTTTTTTATTCATTAAAGTCAAAAGTTTATTCAATATTTTTTTGAAATGTTATTTATAGTGAATAGGTGATGGTTGTGTTAGGTATAATGAGCATGAAACAATATATTACTATTTTCAAAATCTATGGGTTTCATATAATTATTAGATTTCTATATTTGTTAAGGAACTGTTAAAATAAGAAACAGTATATTACAATTTCCAAAATCTATTGGTTTCATATCATTATTAGATTTCCATATCTGTTAAGAAACTGTCAAGATATGGAATCTAGGAATGTAGATACTAGATAGTAAGTATATTAATAGGATTATTAACAAAAAAATAAATTAATAGAATAATTAGATTTTCATATTTGTTAATGAACTATATGTCGTGTATTATTTGTAACACTCTAGAAATAGTCTAAATTTAAATGACAACTTATTTCTATAGCTTCGGCATCACCCAGACGTAACGTCTTTCAGCATAATATATACTGAATCATATGAAAAGAGAAAGACTCCCGGGACATACTGTATCTCGAGATTTCTTTAATGTTTCTATCCTTGTAGTAAGACTGAAAATGTTTTCCTCTTTCAGAATATGAAGAGAGGTTGGTGATTGTTAAGATTGATCTATAGGCTAGTCCCAACTTAATAGCAAAATTTACGGTTTACTAGGACGGTAAGGAAGTTCCAAGTAGCAGAAGGGAAGGTGTTATTATTACAAAAGCTTAGCTTGATGACTGCATTATATTGATGGCCTCTTGATCACACTATCTGTTGCCTATTTGTCTCTCTTCCCACCGGTATTCCTCAGTCTCTACCCATTATTTGTTATGTAAAGAAAATCTAGCAACAAACAAGCATCATAGTCATTAGTCAAGTATATATATACGCACATACATATACCTTTGCTCTATTGCTTCAGTATCTATATTTTTAAAGTTATGTTTTCATAGATCTTTCACTAGAAAGATGACTGTTCATTGCAATATTGTGCTAAGTGAACTCGTTTATGGTATTTGTTTACAATTAATTTCATTTGACTAGATGCAAATTAGAAAACTCTGCTTTAAATTTATTGGAATGAATCAGGTAAAATAATTCAACAATAAAACTTTTTTTAAACAGTTTCCCTTCTTCTACATCTTGTCCTCTCGGCCCTGTAGATTCTCACATCTTGTTGGCTTATTCCTTTGAAAAAGCAACCAAAACACCAACGTCTAAGCAAAGCCAATGCCTAGAATTTTCTTGAAAATCTTAAACCTCCTTGACATAAGTCTCTTCACTTTCTCCAATAACAGCATCATTTGGGATGTAACGTTTCCAGAACGGATGTTGTTTCCACACTCTTCCCATTTCTTCAATAGGAACCCCTTTTGTCTCCGGCAACAAGAAGTAGATGAAGATGGTCATGATCAGAACCATACCTCCAAAGAAGTAGAAGAGACCAAACTTCATGTGACAAAGCATCGTTAGAAAGAATTGTCCAATGAGGAAAGTGAAGAACATGTTGACAGAAACATTGACGGCTTGTCCCGCTGGTCTGATTTCCAATGGACAGATCTCACTTGGTACTAACCATCCTAATGGACCCCATGACCATGCAAAACCTGCAACATATATACATATGAAAGCTAGAACCCAATCCGCTGTTGCAGGTGTCAAGGTTCCAGATCCTGTGGTTCCAAACTTCAAACCGATCAAGGTACCAACAATGATCTACAAAATCGTCCATAAAATAATGCATGTTAAGGTACGCAAGCATCATTACAGAACCTGATGCTATTTTGTTCTTTTTTAACCTGGGAAATGATCATTTGGATGCCACCTTCAAGGAAGAGAATCCTTCTTCCATACCTATCAACCGCATAGATGGAGACAAGGGTAGAGACAACATTCACAACACCGGTAATAACCGCAGAGATGAGCGAAGCATCATCAGCGAACCCTAGAGTTTTAAAGAGAACAGGGGCGTAGAACATGATCACATTGATACCAGTGAACTGTTGGAAGAAAGGTATAGCAGAACAGAAAGCAAGAGCAGGTTTGTATTTAGCTTGTAGGAAAAGGTTCTTCCAAGGATGGTTTACTTTTTTAGCAGCCTCACAAGCATCACAAAGATCTTGAAACTCCTCGTCCACATTATCAGCTCCACGAATCTTTTGCAACATCTCTCTTGCTTGTTCATACTTGCCTCTCTCGAGCATTGAGTTTGGTGTGTCTGGCAAGACAAAAGATCCTATAACCATTACAACTGCTGGAACAGCAGCTAGACCTAAAGACACTCTCCATCCGTTCCTTGCCATTTTAGATGTTCCATAGTTGATCAGATTTGCAATCAGAATGCCAATAGTAATAGCCATTTGAAATCCGATATTGAGCGCTCCTCGGAGCTTGGCAGGAGCCATCTCCGAGAGGTAAACCGGAGTAGACTGTTGAAAAAAAAAAAAGACCGATCAGCCATATGTAAATCAAACCAAAACCGGAAAAATATAAGAACTAAACCAAACCAACCCGATTGCTTGGATTAGGCATGATCATTTTGGGTATTGGTATTGTTCGAATTGGTTATTTTCAGGTATTATATTGTTCAGGTAGATAGTTTAGGATCTATTTAAGAACCAAAAAAGTCGAGTCTGATAATTCTTGGCTTGGCTCAATTGGGTATAAAACTAGAAATCGGCTAATAAAACTAAAAATACGTTTCAGGTTAGTTTTGCTTCTGATCATTTTTATTTGAGTTCAGGTAAAATAACGAATAGTTTTTATAAATTGTTTCTTAAACAAAAAAAATCAACCAAAACCCAAAAAGGAAAAAACTAACCGAACCAAATAAAGAAACTGGTTTCTCGGTTCTAAACCACATCAGAACCACGTTCACTCACCTGATTAGCGAAACCAACACCGACTCCAAGCAACAATCTACCGATGATGAGCATTGCAACGTTCATGGCAAATGCATTGAATAGAGCACCAAGGAGGAAAGCAAGACCTCCAATAAACATGGAGATTTTGCGACCGTACTTCCTTGTCACAACTGAAGCTGCAAAGGAAGACACTAGGGCCGCGAGGTAAAGTGAGGAAGTAAACAACTGAAGCAGTTGGTTATCGAATTTGCAGTAAGCAGTCTCGCGTCTAGCATTGTGCATTTGCCTATCCACTTCCGGGAAAAACTTGCTAAGAAACTCCTCCATTGATGTCACTCCTCCTGCACAAGAAACCACATTAGATTACTCAAATGTCCACTACTAGAAAAGAAGAAGACGAATGTTGAATAAACACACCTGAGATTCCGAGGTCATAACCGAAGAGGAGGCCTCCCATAGCGGCAACAATACATGTGATGATGACAAAGCCAGTGACTCCACCTTCATAGCTTCCTCCACCAACACCATCTGTTACAAAGGCTCCCCCAGCCATTCTTCACTTGTTAGTTATTTGCTTTAGTAGTAGTTATTGCCTTGAGCTTTGTTATTCAAACTAACACTTTAGAGCTTGTGATTCAAAAACTTAAGAGCTGGTGAGCTTCTTAAATACAATTTTGTTTGTGATCTATTATTAGGAATGGATTGTGATCTGATCTGTTAGTGTTTTTTTCTTGCTTACGAATCGGGAAAGTGGTTCTTGTTTTTCTTTCTGGCTATGTTTTTAAACCCTGTTTTGGTGGAGACTTGACTGTCTTTTTATAGAATGTTTTATTTATTCTTTTACAGACAATTTCCGCTCTTATCTCGTTATTATGTAAGACTGTGTAAGATGTCAGTAGAAAAGACAATTTCTAACTGAAAAAGTCATGTAATAACAAACCGATAGATCATAAATGATGCATTTGAATGTGATAAATAAAGTCTACGTGGAATTTTGTAAGAAAACAAAACATATTTGAAGATTATTTCCGGTTAGGTTGGTTCAGACAGTGTCAGAGATAAATAGAATCTTCAAAATAGAAATAGACAGTCTCTAACTGAAAATAGAATCTTGTAATACCAAATTGATAATTGCATTCGAATGTGATAAGTGTACTGGATACAAAGTTTACGGAGGTTGTAAGAAAATAATCTTTTTCAAGTTTATTTCCGGTTAGGTTGGTTCAGTCATAAGACTATCTTGTGACTTAAGTTATGACATATGTCATTACAGGTCTAGTCATGACATGAATATGTTCAAAAAATACAGTGAACTAACATACTGAACCGAACATATGGAGCCGAACCGAACATCAATGTTTTTTCAATTTAGGTTTATGTTTGGTTATGATTTTTTTAATCGACAATATTTGAAAACCTTTTGGTTACCGGTTTTTGGTACGGTCGGGCTCGGTTTTGGTTTCTGGGGTTTGAAAAAGAACCCTTTCAGATATGTAGACTATATCCGATTGGGTTCGGTATCCCTGATTTTGGGTCGGTTTCTGTACTTTGGGGCGAATATTATGCCTAGTCTAAAGGCTCCGAATGGTAGCGTTCATCCCGTCCGCACCGCAGTTAACAGTAACAAAAATCTCTACATATACTATATATCTATAAATGTTTATAACTTTTAGAACCGCACCGCAGTTGAACGGCTTGTTCCGCACCGCTCAAACCGCAATCACCATTCGGATCTAAACCAAACTAATACCATTTTGATAAAAGACTAAAGAGCAACCAAATCTATCAAAATCCTCTCTCTCTCTCTCTCCCTCTATCTCTCTCTCTCTCTCTCTCTCTATCTCCCGACTAGAAGAAAGAAGAAACCCTAAATTGGTGGTTGCCCCGACGTCCGGTGTCCACTCTCAGAGTCGGAGGTCTCTCTCTCCTCCCTCATCCATGTTTTTCCTTTGCCCTCTTGGTGAGTCCCTGTCTTCCCGGTGAGATGCGGCGCTTCTGGTGTACGGCGGAGCCTCCTGTCTTAAGATCTGACCGCGGCGGAGCTGAGCTAGGTCAGTGGAAGTCGGAGGCTGGAACGACGGCGAGCCGTTTGAAGTGGTACTTCCGAGAAGGGTTGGCGTTTAGGGTTTGTTAGATGTGGGCTGGCGATCTGTTTTCCGTTTTGATTTGTGTAGAAGGAGGATTTCACCCCATTATAGGGCCCAAAAGAGAATACATTCGACCAGCTCTAGGTGAGTTTTGATGGGCCTTCCTCGGCCCAAAGATAGGCGACAACCCGCCTGGCCCACGACGACTCAGAGCAATCTCGAGACAACGTCGGGTCGTACGACCTATGATTAATAGGAACCGTACGGCGAGCTCCGCAAAGTGGGCCGAGGACGAGGCTCGTTACGAAAAGCCTCCCCAAAATCCTGACCGGATTAGGTCAAATGATGGAGAGCTCTATAAAAGGGAAGGGAGAGAGAACAAGGAAGGGATCTACACTTTTACCCACTGGACAATGCGGCCATTAGCTAGGATTTTCACTCATCTGTCTATTCCGACTTGTACTTTTTCCGACTAGCTTTCCGAAGCGACGTCTCTCGTTTCTCTTTACTTTCCCAATTTGTAACCGACTCTTCACTCATTAATAAAACAAACGTCTTCGTTTGAACCACCGACGAGTTCTCGTCTCTCTTACTTAGATCCAACAAACTCGGTACAAACAGTTGGCGCTCACCGTGGGGAAACGAAGTAGCGTCCTTTCACGATGAGTGATACTGAAGACCACGAAGTCGAAGCTGAGCATCTCGCCGACGAGACGCCGGCTCCGGCACACTCTATCAATGCCATCATGGCCCGTCTAGCTCAACAAGACGAGATCCAGAAGGCGACTACGGCTCAGCTCGCCGCAATCGCTGCTCTCCTCGCTCCCCTCGCCGGCGAACCCGATACAACGATTCGCCGTAGACTGTTCGCGACCGCACCAAATACCGCCGACGAACACCAGATGGAGGAGCAGACCCATCCGGCTGGTGACGCTCCACAAACCATAGGAGGAGCCGATGAACGAACCATCCACGAAGTAGCAGAAATGAAACTTGCTCTCCAGCAGTTCACCTCAAAGATACACAGCGTTACGAGCTCTGCTCCTCAGATCGACAACGTCCTCGCTAACACACTCCGAACTCCTTTCACTCGAGCAATCAGTACCGTGCGGCTACGATCAAAGGAAAAGATCCGCATGCCCACTTTCGGAGGGAGCGATGACCCTACTGAACACATGACGGCATTCAACATAGCAATGTGCAGAGCAAACTTTTCCGACGAAGAGAGCGCGCAAAGCCGGCTACTGCCAGCGTTTCGTCGAAATTCTCGAGGGACCAGCCTTAAATTGGTTCACTCACCTTCCCAAGAATTTGATTGGTAGTTTTCGCGACCTCTCAAAGGCCTTCCTCTCACACTATATCATGTTCACTACAAAGAAGAAAACAGCTCCGAACCTGTTCAAACTTACGAACCCGCAGGGCCAGCCTTTGCGAGAGTTCATGGAGAAGTTCAAGGAAATCGTGACGGAAGTGGAGGTCTCGGACGAGATCAAAGTCGATGCACTACAGAATGTCCTCTACGTCCATTCGAAGTTCCGCGACGACCTTTACCGACGCCCGACTAAATCGCTGAAGGAGGCTATAGCTCGGTCTCACAACTTCATCAAGATGGAGGAGGACAAAAAAGCAACCATGAACAAGAAAAACTCCAGCAACGATAAACAGAAGCCGGCGACGAACAAAATCACGGATTCCCGCCCAGAACCAAAGCAACATTCAACCGGCGAGAAACCAACGAAGAAGACTTTCGTCTATTCTGTGGACGAGGATGGGGTCACCGTACGCAGCAAAGGTTGGAATCATTATCACCTGAATCAGGTCTTGCGATCTGCAACTGGCAACAATGATCAATCTAAAGGCGCGAACCCTCCTGCGAAGGAGGATGTAGAAGAGCGAGGACCGTACTGTCCCTATCATAAATTCAAAGCCCATGAATCCAGGGACTGTGTTCAACTCAAAGAAATCATGTTCCGTAGATACGAATCGGGGGACATTAAAATCGACCCGCCGAAGCCGCGGGCCAAGAGCAATACTAACTGGAGAAAAAACAAGGATAAGAAAAATCAAAAGCCGTAGGATAAACCGAAGCACGAGGAGGCTGACCTGAAAGGAGAAGGCTCTGGATCGTACGAGCGTGACAACGAGCAAACTGACGATGAACAGTCTAGAACTCGCAAGAGAATCTAGGTTATCCTCGCAAGCCCCGCTTCGTTGTCTAGTGACGAATCAGAAAGCAGCGACCTACGGACGTTGCTTACCAAGCGAAGGTCAGGAAAAGATCGAGCCGATGCGCCAGACCTCCGAGAAAAACTCGACCGATCAAAAGCTCGACGTTTGAACCCCACCCATATCCCGGAACCAGAGATGACGGATTTACGAGCTAAGATACAATTGAAGACTATTTATCTCCGAGAAAAGCTGTCAAGATCTAAACAGAGCGACCTCCGTCAGCATCTGGATCAACTCAAAATAGGGACGGATAAACCTTCAGCCGTAGGCACAAGTAAGCCAACCAGCTTAAACAGTAGCGATCTAAGGTCGCAATTGACGAGCAACAAACCTTCACGCTTAAACGTCATAATGGGGGAGATCACCACCATGCGGTAGCTCGGTTCGCTCCATCAAAGCTCACCAGCGCAAAGCAAAATCTTCATACGACTGGCAGGTCAGGCCGGACGACGAGCTGTCAATCACTTTCACGACCGAAGATGCGATTCGAGTCCATATGCCCCATAATGACCCGTTACTAATAGAAGTCGGTATCAGTGATTGCGAAGTCACCAAGGTACTCATTGATACCGGTATCTCGGTGGATCTTATCTTCCAAAGTACGTTTGAAAAGATGGGGGTGGACCTCCGCCTCATTAAGCCATCCTCCCGCTCTCTCACTGGGTTTAATGGGGTCTCCGAGGAAATGATCGGGACAATCCGTCTCCCGGTTTACGCCGGAGGCGTTATCCGTTCAGTCAAATTTTATATCGTTGGAACCACCGCGCCTTACTTTGTCATACTTGGGACACCATGGCTCCATTTGATGAAGGCGGTAGTGTCGACCTACCACCAGTGCGTTAAATTCCCAGGAAACGACAGCCGAATCAGAACCATTAAGGGTGATCAACATGCGGCACACAAGCTACTCGTTGCAAATGTAAAAGTGCAGCAAGTCGCATCCCATGTCAACACCATAGCAAGACATATTCAGAAGATTTACCCACAAAAAGAGGAGGTGACCGAGGTCGTCATCGATGATCGGGATCCGAGCAAGGTAGTACGTGTTGGGGCTTTCCTTTCTGACGAAATGCGAGCTACCATCGTGGACTTTCTCCGAGCTAATAAATCAACTTTTGCTTGGGAGACATCTGACATGAAGGGAATCGACCCTACGATCACTTCCCATGAACTAAACGTCGATACCACGTACAAACTCGTCAACCAAAAGCGTCGAAAGCTAGGATCCGAAAGATCGAAAGCAGTAAACAAGGAGGTAGAGCGATTGTTGACCGCTGGTTTGATTGGAGAGGTCATACACCCGGAGTGGCTGGCCAACTCGGTAGTCATCAAGAAAAAGAACGGCAAATAGCGAATGTACGTGGATTTCACCGACCTCAATAAGGCATGCCCGAAGGATAGCTACCCACTCCCTCACATAGACCGTTTGGTCGAATCAACAGCCGGCAATGAACTCCTCACGTTCATGGACGCGTTCTCCGGTTACAATCAAATCATGATGCATCCGAACGATCGAGAAAAAACCGCTTTCATAACCGACAGAGGAACGTACTACTACGTCTTCATGCCTTTCAGACTAAAAAATGCTGGAGCCACGTACCAACGCCTGGTTAACAAGATGTTCTCTGACAAACTCGGCCACACAATGGAAGTTTACATCGATGAAGTGCTAGTCAAATCACTGCGAGCCGAGGATCACCCCATACACTTGGCTGAATGCTTTAAGACTCTGAACGAATACGGGAGGAAACTCAACCCAGCGAAGTGCACTTTCGGCGTCACGTCATGCAAGTTCCTGGGATACATAGTAACTCAGAGGGGAATCGAGGCTAATCCTAAACAGATTTCTGCAATTCTTGACCTACCTAGCCCAAAGAACAGCCGGGAAGTCCAGCGACTAACCGGGCGGATTGCGGCATTGAACAGATTCATCTCGCGATCTACGGACAAATGTTTACCGTTTTACGAACTCCTGCATGGAAACAAAAGGTTCGTCTGGAACGAACGATGCGAGGAAGCTTTCTCCCTGCTGAAACACTACCTAACCACACCAACAGTACTAAGCAAGCCAGAGGCCGGGGATATGCTTTCGCTATACATAGCGGTATCTCAAACCGCAGTCAGTAGCGTCCTTATCAAAGATGATCGCGGTGAGAAAAAACCGATCTTCTACACAAGCAAGCGAATGACAGATCCCGAGACATGGTACTCAACTCTAGAGAAGATGGCTTTAACGGTCGTCATCTCGGCGCGAAAACTAAGGCCATACTTCCAATCACACACGATCGCAGTCCTATCAAACTACCCGCTGTGAACTGTCATGCAGAACACAAACCAATCCGGTCGACTGTCCAAATGGGCAGTCGATCTAAGCGAGCATGACATCGTGTACAAAAATAGAACCGCGGCAAAGTCCCAGGTCCTCGCAGACTTCCTAATCGAGCTACCGCCGGAGTTGGAAGAAGACCTCCCTCAAACAAACCAAAACTGGATCCTACATATTGATGGATCAGCGATGAGCAAAGGTTCCGGAGCAGGGGTTCAACTACAATCACCAACTGGCGAACTAATCAGCCAATCATTCAGCTTTGGCTTCCCAGCGTCAAACAATGAAGCCAAGTACGAATCATTACTCGCCGGACTCCGTTTAGCAAAAGCAGTCAACGCCAAGCAAGTTAGCGCCTACTCTGACTCACAACTCGTCACTAGCCAATTCAACGGCGAATACGACGCCAAGAACGACAGAATGGACGCCTACCTGAAACTGGTTCAGGACCTCGCCCGCGAGTTCGATTTCTTCGAACTAACAAAGGTACCACGCGGAGAAAACATCCGCGCCGATGCTCTCGCGGCCTTGGGAAGTAAATTGCATGACCAAGTCAAGCGAACGATCTCGATTAATAGGATTGAAGAGCCAAGCATCGAGCCAGCAACCGAGCAACCAACATGAGTCAATCAAATAAGTGAGAAGGTCATTTCATCTGCAGACGAACCAAGCGAGCTTCCTGAAGACGATCAGGTCGATTGGCGAGACGTACTCATTACATTTCTCCTATTGCGGTTATTCATCTTATTGCGGTTTATGCTGCTCCTACAGTCAGTTGCATGAGTGGACTTTGGAGGCAGTTGAAACGGGTGTTGGGGAACATTGATGATCCGGTGCTGGTGGGTGGAGATTTTAACACTATCGTGAGGGTAGATGAAAGGACCAGAGGGAATGGTAGACTCTCACCTGATTCTCTAGCGTTTGGGTACTGGATAAACGAATTAACATTGGTGGATATGGGATTTAGAGGAAACATGTTTACATGGAGAAGAGGGAAAAAGACACGAAACTTTGTGGCAAAGCGTTTGGACAGAATCCTATGCAATACTCAGGTGCGGGTAAGATGGCAGGACGCAGTGGTGTCTCACCTTCCGTTCCTAGCATCAGATCATGCACCAATTTATGTGCAGCTGGAACCAGAGAAGCGAGGAGACTCGAGGAGAAGACCGTTTAGATTTGAGGCTGCGTGGCTTAAACATGAAGGTTTTAAAGAGCTCATGTCAGTGTCTTCGAATGGGGAAATAAGTACTCCTACTGCTTTGGTGTCATTGAAGGAGAAACTTAAGAAATGGAATAAGGAGATCTTCGGGAATGTGATTCAACGGAAGGAGAAAAATCTCGGGGAGATCAAACACATCCAGGAGGAATTGGAGCGGTCCCGAGCGATGATCTATTGCTGAGGGAGTCGACTCTTCAAAAAGAACTCGATGTTGTTCTTGAACAAGAGGAAGTGTTATGGTACCAGAAGTCGCGAGAGAAATGGGTAGTTCTTGGAGATCGCAATACGAAGTACTATCATACAAGTACATTTGTAAGGCGAAGGAGGATTAAAATAAAGATGTTGAAGGACGATGATGGTCACTGGATAGATCAATCGGAGGAGCTGGAGAAGCTTGCAATAAGTTACTATAAAAGGTTATACTCAACGGAGGACCTGGATCTCAACACGGAAAATCTTCCTCAAGAAGGGTTACCGAGCTTACACGAGAAGAAGTGAAAATATTAGATGAACCAATATCGGTTGTGGAGATTGAAGCCTCGGTTATATCTATGGGGAAGTTTAGGGCTCCCGGCCGGATGGACACCAACCTGTATTCTACCAGGAGTCATGGGAAATGGTGGGGGCGTCAGTAACTCGATTTTGGCTAGAGTTTTTTGAGTTGGGGGTTCTTACAGAAGGTATGAATGATGCGATGGTGGTTCTCATACCGAAAGTCCTTAAGCCAGAAAGGATTATGCAGTTCAGGCCCATCGGCTTGTGTAATGTTCTCTTCAAGATCATAACAAAGGCAGTGGTATTGAGATTGAAGAAGCTTATGCCAAAACTCATAGGCTCATCGCAAGCAAGTTTTATCCCTGCCGGCTGAGCTCTGATAACATTGCCATTGTCCAAGAAGCTGTGCATTGGTTGAGGAGGAAGAAAGAACGAAAAGGGTGTATGCTCTTAAGCTTGATATTGACATATGACCGTATCAGATGGGACTTCCTGGAAGACACACTTCATGCGGCAAAAATACAACAGGTTTGGGTTAAGTGGATTATGGAATGTGTGCCAAACCCGGGAATGATTTTGTGGAATGGAGAAAGAACTGAAGTGTTTAAGCTTCAACGTGGGCTTCAATAGTGTGATCCCTTGTCGCCATACCTATTTGTACTATGTATGGAGAGATTGTGCCATCAAATCGAGTTTGCAGTGGCTAAGAAAGACTGGAAACCTATCAAGTTATCGAGGGGCGGACCATCCCGTCCCATATATGTTCGGCAGATGATCTGATTCTATTTGCAGAAGCCTCAGTATCGCAAGTTCGAGTCATTCGTAAGGTTTTGGACAAGTTCTGCGAAGCTTCTGGGCAGAACGTGAATTTGGAAAAGTCTGTCATCTTTTTCGCTGAAAATGTCCACATGGATCTAGCAACCTCAATTAGTAATGAGAGTGGTATCAAAGGTACTAAGGAGCTGGGAAAATACTTGGGAATGCCAGTGTTGCAGAAGAGGATTAATAAAGAGACTTTTGGTGAAGTGGTGGAGAAGGTCTCTTCTAAGCTTGCTGGTTGGAAGAGAAGATTCTTGAGTCTGGTGGGAAGAATAACACTAACTAAATCTGTTATCTCATCAATCTCGTTCACACTATGAGTACGATTTCTCTTCTGGCATCAGCTCTAAGTCAACTAGACAAGATTGCGAGATCTTCATATGGGGAAGTAGTGAAGGAAATAGCAAGCAACACTTGGTTGCCTGGGAGAAAGTTTGTAAACCAAAGAGAGAAGGTGGGCTTGGGATAAGAGCAGCAAAAGAAATGAATGTTGCCTTACTAGGAAAGCTTGGATGGAGGCTGTTGAATGGACATGATACATTATGGTTTAAGATTCTGCGGAAGAAGTTTCGAGTAGGTGAGCTGTTTGATCCACAATAGATGATAGTTAAGGGGAATTGGTCACCGACTTGGAGGAGTTTAGTGTTGGGGATCAGAGAGGTGGTTGTTCCGGGAACGTGTTGGATACTAGGAGATGGGCGGTGGATCCGTTTCTGGAAAGATAAATGGATGTTGGATCAGCCCCTGGCCGAGTTAAGTATAGCTGCTATACCGGAAAATATCTCTAGAGTTAACAACTCAGGAATTATGGTAACATGGAACATGGTGGTTATTACAAGTAATGGACCCGTACTTGTCAACACATGATCGCTTGAGACTCCCTTCAGTGGTGATTGATGAGGTTACAAGAGCACAAGATAGAATGTCGTGGGGAAGGAGTAAGGATGGTCGATTCTCAGTCAAGTCAATATATGCTTTTTTGACAAGGAATGTAGAACCAAGACTCAACATGGAAGCTCTGTATAGTAGGGTGTGGCGAGTCATGATCGCATAATGTACCAGAGTCTTCTTATGGCTGATGACTCATCAAGTCATCATGACGAACATGGAATGTAAGCGTAGGCATTTGAGAATTAATAGTTTATGCCATTTGTGTAAGAACAGAGAAGAAACAATCCTCCATGCTCTGAGAGACTGTCCGGCAGCTGCAGGTTTGTGGGTAAGAATTGTGACTCCAAGTAGGAGACAACATTTCTTTGAA
The DNA here is from genome assembly GCA_014822095.1 of Diplotaxis tenuifolia. Classification (NCBI taxonomy): domain Eukaryota; kingdom Viridiplantae; phylum Streptophyta; class Magnoliopsida; order Brassicales; family Brassicaceae; genus Diplotaxis; species Diplotaxis tenuifolia. The sequence goes on from JABAYD010003063.1 coordinate 15,572, forward strand.
CTACCGATATTAGAATAGATGTATGGGAACCTTGCCAGTGCTGATTCAGTCAGCGGAGACCAGTGGCCGACACTGTTTGCCCTTCCGGTGTGGTGGTGTTGGAAATGACGGTGTGGGTATGTGTTTGGTGAAGTCGGGAAATGTCGAGACCGGGTAGAATTTGTTAGGGACAAGGCTAAGGAAGTGCTGGAAGCAAACAAGAAGTTGCGAGTTCGATCCTCTGGTGGGATAAGGGTGGAAAAACAAATTTCATGGCTTCGACCTGAAAGCAGTTGGTTTAAGTTGAACACCGACGGAGTAGTGAAAGGAAATCGGGGGCTTTGCGATCAACATTGGCATCTGCTCGGCTCCTCTGGCGGAACTGTGGGGTGTCTACTATGGTCTTTGCATAGCATGGGACCGTGGCTTTCGACGAGTGGGGGTAGAAGTGGACTCGGAGTGTGTGGTAGGTTTCTTTCAGACAGGGATTCATGATTCTCATCATCTGTCCTTCCTGGTACGTTTGTTCCATGGCTTCATATCAGGAGACTGGTTAGTCAAATTTTCTCATGTGTATAAGGAGTCGAATGATCCAGTAGATGGATTAGCTAACTATGCGATTTCTTTACCGTTTGGTTTGCATTATTTTGAAACTGTCCTGAGCATGTGGCTCATTTGTTATTTGAGGATTGTAATGGTGTAACTAGAACAATTTGCATGTGGTTGGCTTTTTATTTGCATAAATAGTAGGAGACTCATGTCTCATGCACCTTACCAAAACAAATAATTGAGGATGAGGTAAATTTAACCCTTTAACCAATCTACTTTTTATCTTCGTATCCCAATAACCACACCTTACATCAATAATAATTGTGTGTTACTTGATCATGTCTTTGTTTTTCTTTGTTAGCAAAGTCTCTTGTTCAGACGATGTCACAAAAGAGAGTGGCACTAGGTCGATTTCAATATACACCAGTTCTTAGTGCAATGACGGATCTAACAATTATTTTTACTACTGACAAAAATTTCAAATATTTTAACTAGTTTAAAAATATTTAAAATTATTTAATACTCTGTAATGTGTCATATATAATATATGTTTTCTCTATTTTTATTTGTATATTAAAGTTAATAATAATGTATTTTATAATTACCAAATAAAGTATATACAAACACATAAGTTACTTTCATCAAAATCATATATGCAACTAAAACCTTACTAATGTATACAATACTAGAAAGATAGAAGTACAAATTTGAATAAATATAAAAACATCATGATTTACAAATTAAATAAAGAAAATACAGGCTTTTACAAATTAAATAAATAAAATACAGGCTTACAGCCTATGAATTTAATTAATATTTGTTTTTATCTTTGTTCTAAAATAAGTTTACGTCCGATTACTCACCGGAAAAAAAATACACAGCCATTGACTTAGCATTATCCGGAATCAAAGGTAAAAAAAAATCTTTATTTCATCGATTTTATATTTACAATCACAATTCATGGTGCAGATGTGATATATTTTAGTGATTTAAAGAACAAAAGGTAATAAAATCGTCACATAAGAGAGTGGAATTACTCAAAACCCTAAACCTAGCCGCTCCCTGGCGATAGAGATGGCGACTTCTGGAGATTCAACCGACGGCGTCTGTGATCATCTCTGATCATCTCCACTCCCAATCGTCTCCTCTCTCCGACGGCGTCTGCATCTCCTCTGTGGTGATCGGCATCGCTGTCCTCGCTCGAAGATCCGTCACTTCCTTCCCATTCACGCAACGAATCCCCTGATCTGTCCCTGCTCTTACGGCTGACGCTGCTGTCCGCTTTCCGGCTTCGCTCCAACGAGGAAGAATAACGCGTGTAGTGGCACCAATCTCGTACTCTCATATGGGGTCACGACATCACTTTAACTCT
>JABAYD010003066.1:4150-22447 GCA_014822095.1 Diplotaxis tenuifolia
GTACTAACCAAGGAATAAAACACATGAGCAAAGAGAACCACCAAAGCAAACTGAACTGATGCATATATCCAGACAAATCTTCTCATCACTGCACAACATTCAAACCATAACCAAAAACACATCAGATAGAAGGAAGCAAATTTGAAAAAGTTTGTTCAAGAAAGAGTAACATACCCATGGTTGATGCAGTCATTGATGCAAGAAGACCAAGAATACAAGAAAATGGTAGTGATATAGCTATTGCACCCGTACCCATTTTCTCAACCTGCAAATCAAACTTAATCTTAATACTAGTAGAGATGCTTTTTGTTGTTTACCATAAACAGTAGAGATTTTTTTACCAGGAGCTGCTCAAGAAAGCAGAAGTAAGCAAGCATGCTGATGATTACTAAAACTGGAACCTCTTGCCAAACTCTATAGAGAAATAAACAATTTAACCAAAAAGAAAAATTAAACACTCTTATGATAGATATAAGAGTATTTATTTTGTACCTGTAACCATTGACATCAAGCTGATGAACACCAGAGTTTCGAATACTTTGGATCCTTAGGAGTGTAACAGGTAAGTTCGTAACCTCTTGTTTACACACCTCACAGGTTTTGTTACCCTTTATGGTGAACCATTTAAGAGCACAGTCTTTGTGAGCAAGAGCAAGTTCCCCTTTGCAACTACACTCCATTTTCAAAGTTTCTCCTCCTTCACAAAGATCTATAAAACAAATCCTACAAACTGCTTCATCCTCAGGTATGTCTTCTCCATCAGCACCATCACATGTTTCTCCATCAGCCTCTGATGCATTTGAGCAAACGTCTCCTTCTTTTATACGAGGAGTTGAAGGGATTACTCTGAAGAATGAGTCCATTCTCTTTAGGCTTGCTTCCTTGTCATTAACAGGCACAGAGAGAGATCTAGCTATCTGCACTCTTCCTTTGCTCTGCAAAATACCAAGTATAAGTTAGTTAAACCATTGTAAGATACATCTTATTTTGAACCGAACCGAACAAATTTTGGTTAGGAGTTCGGTTCAACTAGGCATGTTTAACAAAAAGTTCGGTTAGTTCGTTTTTCAAATATTAACCAAATTCCGAACCAAAATAACGGATTTAACCAAAATTTCAAACTGAATTAACCGAACAAACCAAGATTTCACAAATTTAACCAAAATTTGAACCGAAATATAGTCGGCCAAAAAATTTTGATTAGTTTTGGTAAAATTTTTATAAATACCGAACTGAACCAAACTTTTTTCCGGTTCAATTAGGCGAAATTTTAGTCGAACCAAACTACCCAAAAAACCGAACTATGAGGCCTACTCTGGCATGATACAAAAGGAAAGCTTACACTTGGAGTTTGAGGAGCAGCACTGCTTCCTCCATGAGCTGATTCTGACTTTGAAAGAACAATGGAAGTCAGAGGCAGAGATGAAGTTCTCTTGATCCTAGGCGTGAATAGCTTTGAAAGTGACAGTGACCTTGATATTGAAGGCTTCTCCTGCAATGTAGAAGGAGAAGGTACATCCACCTGACCCTTTTCGATATCGGTTTTTGGTTTGAAACCAACTTTTGGGATTAGATTCTTCAGTGAAGATTTTCTAACAGCAGTAGAAGAAGCAGGACCAGGAGAAGTTGAAGTTAAAGAAAAGTTCACTCTTCTTGGAGTTGGACTAGGAGTTGGAGGCATTTTGATTACAACTGAGTCTCCAGGAGAGAGACCAGTTGATCTTGAGGGTATCTGCAAAGATAGATTCTTTTTCCTCCATTGTTGAACATTAGTAGTAGTCTCTTCTGTTATAGTAGAAGATGATCCTTCTGCCTTCTTATTAAGAACAAAGATGAATGTAACACATCAGTTCCACATTAGAAGTACTCTCTTGGTTCAAACTAAGAATAATAATCAGATATTAGTGTTACCAGAACAACTCCAAAGAATGATCTCTTATACATATCAAGAAATTTTTGGCAAGTAATTAGAACAAAAAAAAAGGCTCTCATCTTTTCAATTCAATTTAAGAACCAGAATTCATCTTATAGATATGTCTAATTCATTAAAAGATTCATAATTTTTTTTTGCTAAAAAAGATTCATATTTGGATAATTGTATACAAATAATATAAATATATAAGTTGCATGTCTCTATTTACCTGATTTGAAGAATCACCATGGCTTGAATCAAGAGGTGTCTCCTCAGTAGCCATCACTATAACAAACAAGGAGAGATTGATTTCAGACAAACTTTTAATATCCTTACAAAAAAAACTCAAACTATTCTCAACCAAGTAAAAGCAGAAATGAGAGAGAGGAAGAGAAACAAACCTTCACAATAAAACAAAACAGAGACAGAGAGACTTTTATTATTGTATAGTCGTTACAAGCTACCACAGTTAGTTAGAAGAAAAAGCGTGACAGATGACATACTAATTAGCAGCAAGTAGAAACAAAACCCACAAGTACAAGAAACTCAGAAACTACAAAAAAAAAAAAGAAACGTCCCCTTAAAAACAGAAAAATACAAAATTTGCTGAAGACCCGCCCAAAAAGGAATAGATTTTGAAACAAGAGAGAGAGGGAGGGAGGTTGTTTGTTTCTTTCATCTTCTCGAGATTAGTGCTTATAATCATGGGGAAGAAAGAATGAGAAAAAGGAATGGAGGAGGAGAGAGAAAAGCATGATTCTCATGTATGTAGAGAGAGTGTGAGATGGGCCTACCTCTCTGCTGTTTCTCTAAAGATTTGCCCATTTTTCTGTTTTTATTTTCTTCTTTTTTTTGCTATTTTGTACCAGCAGTAAGCTTGTTTTTTGGAAAAATGCTTACATTTTAATTTGACAATGTATTCAGTATTTAGGATGCACAGCCACGCAGACACAATCCTAACAAAAGAAGCCGGTAGAAATCTACAAATATACAAATATTTTGGGAAAGAAAACCTTTATTGTGTACCTATCCCACAAAAAAACATAACAATCGTTTTCTTAATTACATTTTGTGTGCAAGTTTGACATGTGTACTGTTATAGTGGCTTTTTCTTTCTTAATTACATTTTGTGTGGATTTTTCTTTTGACAATGACCGAAGTTTATATCACGATCATGACTCATGAGTGCATAAGTTTGTGCTAATTTAGGTGGCGTAATTATCTCATTAAAATAATTATTCTATACGACAACTATGGATATGATAATATGATGTGATTTGCCACTTTCTATATTTTATTTGTTTATAAGTCCACGTTAATATGCTTCAGGTTGTAATAAACAAAAATAAAAATTATATATTCTGTCTAGTTTTTCATGACCGCATATATGTTTTGGTGAAGAATAACTACAAACTTAACTATTCCGAGGCGTCAAATGGTTAAAGACGGAAAAACTGCATTGCACTAGACCATCCGCATCGTAAACCCCCTCTTGGGTTCATTTTTTTAAAATTTTTATTATTAAATTTTTTTTTGATTTTCTTTTCTAAAAAAAAAAATCCGAACCACCGCGTGTTGAATCTTAAGAGAGAAATTCACCCGAGAGAGCTTTAGGAGAGAGAGATTCATAGGTTTTTGTTATTTTATTTTATTTTTTTCTTGATTTTTGTGTGAACTCCCCCATAAACTCTCAATGGAGGTGCTCTTTAGTTACTCGTTTTGTTTCAACTTAACTGTCATTGTAATTTTGTATACATAGATTAAGAAAATAATTAATTTTATATATTTTTAAATAAAAATACAATTATCTATATAGATAACCATATTTTAACCAATAAAAAATAAATTATAAAATAATTAAGAAATTTTATATTGAAAACCGAAAAAATTATTTTATAACGATTTTTTTTACAATGACACTTAATTTAAAAGTGAGGAATAGTAACATTATTTTATGTGTATTTACACCTTTTTTACTAAACTACACCACATCACATCACAATTATTTCCCTAAATTTAATGTTTTATCATAACAAATAATTAATTTATAAAAACAAATAACACAGTAATTTAGAATTTCATGTATTTGAAAGGATTCTAAGTAAAAAAAACATCATAACCCTCAATTGACAAAAAAAAACATCATAACCCTCATATACTTTTAAAAAAGAACATAATCAGAACATTTAAAAAAAATCACAGCATTAGTAATTTCTGACAATACTATCAGTGTGTCATCATATAAGTTAAAATTCATATATTATATGTTATTAGTAAGAAAATGCTACCACAAACTTACGTAACCTTAAAAAGTTATTCATGTAAATTTGTTTATACTCGCATCTTTGATAATGCTAATTTGAATATGAAAGATAAAGTCGATATTTTATTTGAAATCGAGTTACAATGATGCTCAAGATTAAAGTGGCTTTACTTTACATGTTTTGCTTCTAACGAAGAAGAAATCTCTGCTTTTAAAAACATTGAAGGAGTAATCACTTATTTGAATAAAGCTACTTTTGACTTGATTTCAAAAACAGCCAATCTTCATCGGAGGTGTTAGGCTGAAGATTTGTAGTTCTTTATTTTCAGATTTAGCTTTTAGATGGAAGGGTATGTGATAATGTGAGACGATTTCTACTGTAAATCATCTCATAGCAATTATGATCAACAAAATAATACTCTATAATAGTACACAGGGGCGGTCTTGAAAAACTAGAGGCCCTAAACTAAGAAAATAATGGGAGCACATATTTTGTTTTCGGTCTTTTTGTTTATATCTTTCCGTTAAATGTTCAAAATTTAGTTCTGTAATTAAAAAAGAAAAAAAAAATTGAAGGCCTTAAAAATATGGAGGCCCTAGGCTTAGGTTTCATGTTGCTGTGCTCTCAAGTACGCCCGCCCCTGATAGTACATATCAAGAACATGATAGTCGAAAGTAAGGTCTAGGCCATAGATTCATGGCTTATACTAGTTGTTATTGTGTCAGTTAAATACATGTGCGAGTTCTTGATAAAAATTCGAGTACTTTGGTAGATGGCAAGGATCTTCATTTCTTAAAACTTGATAAAACAACAGTTGCATACTATTCATAACTGAAGACTTGCATGTGTTTTGGTCTACAAGATCTTAAACATATTGACGGAAAATCACCATTTCGTAACATATTAATTTGTAACGGAATTCTTAAACAAAAACGATATACTAGCATAACAATAGTTTGCTACATTTTTTTAGATAACCGAGTGTACTGATCCCATTGTGGTGGTCCAGACTAGATATTTTTCCCGCACATGCGGGCATAGTTATCTTACAAAACTATATTTTCTTTTTAGTATATAGAACTTAGTTTTAATTAATTAATATTTAATTATACATTTTTTATTTTTTATTTTAATGATTGAAAATATGATTCTGATAATAACACAACATTTGGTTAGTTTAAATTTTAGCAATCTTAAATATCGGTTTATTTGAGTATATAAAATTTAGCAAAAAATAATAGTTCAGTAACCTTAATTAACAGGTAAAACTTTTAATATGAAAGCTCAAAAATTAATTCAAAAGCAGCATAATATGTTATTACTTATGTTTTCAAAAAATTAATAAAAAATAAAATTAATTATATATTACAACACTCTCATATCCAAAAAAGTTAAAAATATAATCAAATAAAGGTTTTTGTTTGATTTCTATTTAGTTATATTTTTTTATATTTTAAATTTTAAGTTTTGCAACATAATATTACTAATAAAATTTTTTATTTAATAATTAATATATTATATAAAATTAAAATATTATTAATAGAAATTTAATTTCATTATATAATAAATTATATATAAATTATTGAAAACATTACAACGCTCATATATTGAAAATATTTTTAAAAATATATTCAAATAAATGTTTTTTTTTTATTTCTATTTACTTATAATTTTTATATTTTAAATTTTATGATAGAAACTATAGTTTAAGATAACAACATAATCCATAGGAATTATCTTATTTTCTAAAATTAAAATATTACTAATAAAATTTGTTTTAGTTATATAATAAATATATATAAATAAGGAAAATACACTAAAATTATCTTGTTTTTTCAAAAAATAGTTTTTTTACAGAATTACCTAAACTCATAAAGAAAATATATTAAAATAGAAAACTTGGTAAAAAAAAGCATGACAATTAAGTAGACAAATAAGTGAGTTATAATATCCTATTGAAAATATTTTTAAAAATATATTCAAATAAATGTTTTTGTTTTATTTCTATTTAATTATAATTTTTATATTTTAAATTTATGATAGAAACTATAGTTTCAAGATAACAACATAATCCATAGGAATTATTTTAATTTTTAAAATCAAAATATTACTAATAAAATTTTGTTTTATTATATAATAAATATATATAAAATTATTAAAAACATGTCAATAAACAAAATTACCTAAACTCATAAGGAAAATACATTAAAATTATCTTGTTTTTTCAAAAAAATAGTTTTTTACAAAATTACCTAAACTCATAAGGAAAATACATTACAAATAGACAAATTAGTAAAAAAAACATGACAATTAAGTAGACAAATAAGTAAGTTATAATATTATTCATATAAATTTATTTTTATATATAATAAATTATACATAAAATTATTAAAAATATGACACATAAGCAATATTAGTTAAAATCATGGAACATGTGACAAATCAGCAAAATGATGACAAAATCACTTCTTAAATACTAGTATAGATTAGTATTATATAAAACACAATACCAGATGACAACTATATTAGATATAAAAACCAATATGATGACTACCCATATGATAACTTCCTCGTATCATATTTTCACCACGTCCTGTTCGTATAAATTATATGATAACTTCTAGGTGAACAGGGAATTTCTGCCTCTTTGCAACTCATCTCAGGATCCATGTCTGTATTTGTTACTCCTTCCTAATCAACTAATATATCTTTGACATAAGCTCTGCTGCCCCCATGTTCCTATCAATCTTCAAATCTTTCAATCTGACCCTGAATCCATTCACGTTCAATTCAATAAGAACACACAGTCATCAATACTTTCCCAGGATCCTAGCTATTTCGACAATATATAAGTTATGCTCGCTTGATACAATTACTTTGATTTATTTGTCCTATAATTTACTATAGAGTATTTGATTGTAAGCTTTGAACATTATTAGTCAATAATTTATAGAACACATTGAGCATTTGAAGAAGATGAAGTTGGACCATCACCAATAAGAAATTAAAAATTTCCAAAAAATAAATATTTAGTGCTAACGGCTATAACTAATCAAAACAATATATACTAATTGATATACATATCTGATATATATTATAATATATACTAATTTAGAAGTAAAACAAAATATTTATATAAAAATAAACTATATCAGATATTATAATATATACTAATTTAGAAGTAAAACAAAATATTTATATAAAAATAAACTAAAACAATTAAGTTTTAAAATAAACACTCGTGCGGTTGCACAAGCTCAAAATCTAGTCTAATCTATTAATTTAAGATCCTATTTTTATCTACTATTAATAGTAAGACCACTTAAAAAATTATTTAATGTGACATATTTGATCATTAATGATAAATAAATTATATTTTTTTTAATTATAATAAAATCTGTTGGCAAAGAATCCAACAAAATCTTACTTGAAAATTTAAACAATTTTTATAAAATAAAACATTAATATATTTTTAATTAGTAATATAATTTTATTATAAATCAAATTTAACTAATATTTTATTATAAAACAAGAAAAGAAAAAATTATATACTATTCTTTTAATTATAAAATTAAAATTTGTATTATTTTAAAATAGTAGTCTATATGAATTAAATATAAAAATTAAAATTACATTAAATAGGTAAACTAATAATTTTTTTAATTTTCATTTTTCATTTAAATAAATTATCACTCATAATTAAAATGTGTAAAAATTAGTAAACTATATAATAATTTTATACAAAAATAAATATATTAACATAGGTTAATTTTTTATATCTACAATTCTACATTTTTTTTATTTTTTTTTAATTTATCAACAGTATATTGTTCACAAATGTTTATATACTAAAATATAATAATATATATACTTTATTAAAATAGAGTTCTAAATTTATCTAAAATTAAAGTTGTCATTTAATTTTTTGGAATGTTTTAAGTTTATTAGTGTGTCACATGATCTATGTACCATATCGAATTAATAAGAGATATTTACATAATAAGACTATTTAAAATGACATATTTGATTATTTAAATGAATAATAGATCAAATATAAATTTGAATTTTACTTTTCAGTTATAACAAAATTTGTTGGAAAAGAATCTAACCAAAAATAATTATTAAAAATTAATATTTTTATAAAATAACATATTAATTAATTTCGTAAAGAATAATATAATTTTTTTTATGAATCAGTGATAACTAGAACTTTATAAAAAATATACTATTTTATTATAAATTCTAAAATTATATTCCGTGTTATATAAAAATAGAAGTTTTAAATAAATTAAATATGACAAAATTCTATTAAATAGATAATTTAACAAAATTTTATATTTTAATTATTTCATTTAGATAAATAATCACACATCATTAAAATGAGTTAACGTTCGTAAACTATATAATATTTTATACAAAAATATATTTATTCATATAGTTTAAAATTTTATACTTACAAACATCTAGTATCTTCTTTATTTATTTTAAAAATCTTAAAAATATATTGCTTAAAATGTTTATATACAAAAAAACATAATAGTATATAATTACCTTTAGGTCATATACTATTAAAAATATGTTATTAGAAAATTAAGAAATTTTAGTAATTCATTCAAAATATTAATGATAAATCAAATTTTAATTTTAAATTTATTATTTATTTTCATTATAAGAAAATCTGCTGAAACAAATGTACTAAATATTATTTTAAATTCAAATTTTTATTATAAAATATTTATGGTTTAGTAACAAAAAAATCAAAATTAATGTAATCTTCCAAACTCAAAGTAATTAAGGTTTCAAACTTTTCATGAAAAATATAAATTTTGAAAATAAATATTCAAACTCAAAATGATAATATTATAAAAAAAAATCATAGATGATAAAGAATAAACTTTTTAAATGACCATGGAAACACATAATATACATGTTGTAAAAACTAAAGCAATCTAATATTTTAAAATATTATTTTAAAATAAAAATAAAACTTAATATCATAACATCCGAAAATATTCTAAATCAATAAAATTTATTAAATAATATGATAGACGCTACTATATAAAATAGTAGGGTTACATTATTTTACAAAAAAATCTTTTTATTTATAAATCCCGTAAAATACTAAAATAATATATGTTAAAGTATATTTTTAACACAAAACATGTAAATATAAATGATCTTAGAATATTTCTTTTCTATAATAGAAGGAAATATATTTTAAAAAATGTATTATATAGCAAAATGTATAAATTAAAGAAACAATTATTTTGAAGGAGGTTATCAATTTTATTATTGCATATTATTATTTATTTTACCTAACTTCATAATATATATAAATGTATTAAGCAAATCACTATATATTAATAACACTAAATAAGAAATATAAATAATAATATTATAGATTTACACAATGTATAATATAAAAATATACATTTAAAATGTTTATAATAATATTCAAATACATTTATAAAATGAAAAATATCCGCACGGCCGTGCCGGTTAAAATCTAGTATATATTAAGTTGTCGGTTTCACTTTCTGCATACGGATTAATGAAAGAATTAGTTTTGCATATTTTATATATAAAAACACAATTACTTATATACCTAACTATATTTCAAACAACAGAAAAATAAATTACATAGTAAAATTAATAAATTTTGTATTGAAACAAAAAACGACACATATTTTGTAACGGAAAAAAATCTCTATTGTGACACTTAATGTGAAATGGAGGGAGTATAAAACAAGGTTGTGATTTTTTATTTAGTTTTTAGCTTTTGGTTTTTGGCTTTTAATTTTTAATTTTTCGATTTTAGTTTTTAATTTTTAATTTTTAATTTTTGACTTTGCAGTAAATTTAGCTTTTTGAAAAACTTAAATGGTGATTTCAGATTTTGGTTTTTGTTTCCAAAGTAAAATAAACAATTAATAAATAAAATATTTATTGTAACGACACTTATTTTGTAACGGAAAAAATCTCTATTGTGACACTAAATGTGAAATGGAGGGAGTATAGTATAAAGTTGTGATTGTTTATTTAGTTTTTAGCTTTTAGTTTTTGGTTTTTGGCTTTTAATTTTTAGTTTTTAGATTTTGTTTTTATTTTTTTTATTTTGCAGTAAATTTAGCTTTTTGAAAAACTTAAATGGTGATTTCAGATTTTGTTTTTTGTTTCCAAAGTTAAATAGATAATTAATAAATAAAATATTCATGAAAATTACTATTGTCACTAGAATTGAAGAATTTATTATATTAAAATTTATTTTTATATAAAACAACAACAAAAATTATCAATAAAAACACTAGCTACATGTAGTTACATTTAATTTTATATTGGTAGGAAAAAGATAACTAATTAAACTTAAAAAAAAAAACTAAATAAAATTTAATTATATTTCATAAAACGTGGTAAGAATGAATAAAATTTGTGCAGTTCCAATTTTACAAAATAAATATCAATTTCCTTATTTTTAAAGTATATTTAATTGTATACAATAGATAATTATATTTTATAGTAACATAATTAAAGTATTTTTTAAATATGGAAAAATGCATAAAATTAGACGCTTTAATAAAACTAATGTATAGTGTTGTAAAATATCTTATTTAACTTTAGTGATTTGGAATACTTACTATTTTATCACTTTATGTTTTTTTCTTGTTAATGATTTTTATATTAATACATAAATATATAAATATTTTAAAATGAAATTAAAATCCAAAACCCACTTACTTTGCTAAAAACCAAGAAAATGTGGTTTTTGGTTTTTACTTGAAAATGGGTAGTTATTTAAAAATCTGGTTCCCCTATATTTTAGGAAATCTATTTTCTCAAAATTTTGATCGGTAAAAAATTGGTTTTTAGAAAAACAAAATCCAAAAATTGTTTGCAAAACTACAAACAATCAACCTCTAAGTTTTATCTTTCATTACTAGAATACTTTTTTTTTGTAGATGTAAAACAAAGGTACAATATTTTAACGATTTATCAAAGTTTCCTTAATCAATTACTCTTCCTATTATTTTTACTAAAAAGTTTAAAGCTTGTGATACATATATATATGTAAGGAGTTTTTTGAGATCATTGTTATGGAAGGTAAAAGCATAAATCATATTTTTTCTTAAAAAAATACCATGTTTGTTGTCAACTCACTAGATCTTTTTACTGAGTTTTAAATCTATTCAAGAAAGAAGTTGTGTATCATTATATGCTTCTCAAATTAAGATTTATATTTTTAAAGGCTATAACTTGACCAAATTGTTTTTATAGGCCATATAAAATAAGAAAGATATTGTTTCAGCGAAAACGTCATCTGGTAGTGAATTGCCATATTTGTTTCACCATATAGATGATGATGAAAATTTTGCTTGTTTAGACATTAAAGATATAACACATTTAGATAGTTCATCTAGATGACTTTTGAAATCTTATATATTAAAACAGAAGTCATGACTTATTTCATATGTGATATTTCATTTTGGACCATTCATTAGAACATTTATTACATTTCATATCATTTAACTATAATATCTTTTGATATCTTATTTTTATTTGGAATACAAATATTTTTAAGAAAATTCTAACAAAATATTTTTAACATCTTTTAGAATATTTTTAAACTAAAATTTTGAAAATTAGTTAATTTCAATTAACATAAATATAATTATAAATTAACCCTTTTAGTTTTCATTTCTCGAAGAAAATTAAAATTATATAAAATCTTCTTAAGAACTTTTAAAATCTTTTTAAAATAGATTTCAAAAGTAGTTAATTTAAATTTCAATAACATAAATATAGTTAAAATTAAATTTTAATTTAGTTTTCATTTCTAAATGAAAAATAAAATTATATAAAATATTAATGATATCAAAAATTTAGATCGATTAACTTTCAAAAATAAAATTTAAATATTTACAGAAATTGTTAGTAAAAAATATTCAATTCTTAAATTATTAAAAATAGTATCCCTAACAAAATTGATTGTTTAGTATCTCATAAACCTTCTTTATCTATCATATAAGCAAATTTTATTTTATTTTCTTATATATAAATATCAATTTTAAAATAAAACAAAAAAATATTTAAAGTATTTTTATATAAAAATGTTTTCTAACTAAATGATTTATATTTTTTAAATAAAATTCTATAGTAATCATATTACTCCACACAAACGTTAATATAAAGTTAAATAATATATAACATTAAATTATATTTATTTATTGATAATTTATTATATTAATTATGATTAAAAATAAAACCCGCACGGTTGTGCGGGTCAAAATCTAGTTACAGGTTTAATTTTAAAGTCCAACTAGATAGACCAATTTGAACCATTCAAAGGAGTATAATATCTATTATATTTCTTATATAATTCACGAATTACACACATAAACTTAATTTTATTTTGTAACTCACGAAAATGACAAAACTGCATTTTTTATAGAAACAAAATGCATTTCTCGTCAAAACCACAAAAACGTATTTTCCCGCCAAAATCACAAAAACGCATTTTCAGCTAAAACATCAAAAACACATTTTCCAGCTAAAAAACATGTTTTCCTTCCAAAACAAATTTCCACGTCAAAAACCGTAAAAGCCCCAAATCTAATACTGTCAAATGGGTGGACAAAACCCATATGGGTGTGATCACTTGGGCAAAACATTATATGGACCACTTGGACAACCACACCCATACCACCCATTTACCCAGATTCACCCATACCCAAATATGCCCATGTCCAGTTGGGCTTATCCAAACCCGCCCAACAAGTTTTTACAGAAATTCAAAACCCATGTTTTTACATAACTCATGTTATACAAGTCAATTCAAAACCCAAAACATACATTCAAATTTGTGTACATTTCAGAATAAGAAACATTGATTAAACATTTTGATGTATCAATATTATGTAAAACAAGTCTGTGGTGTATAAAACAAGTCTCTGGTGTATAAAACATTTTGATGTATCAATATTATTTCCTCTTGCTGCTTCAAGATTGCTGCTTCAAATGCATATCCCTGAACAAACCAACATACAAAACATGAATGGCTATTATAAGGAACTATGCAACTCTATTACAACACACACACAAATAGATTCAGCAACACACAACACATTACGACCTCTATCAAAACCTATGAGTCACTGATGCAATTCAGCAACACACACACACATTACGACCATTTACTAAAAGTCTAAAACAATACCTCAAGTCAAGTCTCCAGTTTCTCTCTTCTCCTTCTCCTTTCTCCTTCTCCTTCTCCTTCTCTTTATCCTCCTCCTCTTCTTCTTCTTCCTCGTCTTTCTTCTCAACATCATCATCTAAGAACAAAATAATATTCAAGATTCACAAGCAATTTATAGTATAAATAAAGAGTATAAGCGACACTTACCAATATCTGGAAACCCTTTTAACCATTTTCTTGTACACACCAAAGCTTGGACATTAGTACGTAGAAGACAATTCCTATACTTGTTAAGCACTCTACTACCTATGCTAAATGAAGACTCTGAAGCTACTGTCGTTATGGGGATACTAAGCACATCACGAGCCATAGTTGCCAGCTCACTAAAGCGTGTAGAGTTATCTCTCTAGTACTCTAACACATTCAGTTTCTTGTAAGCAACCATGTCAAGCAATGGTTCATCTAAATATATGTCAAGAACAGACTTTTCACTACCAACAGATTTCTGAGAAAAAAAAAGCATAGAATCCCTGATAAAATAAAATTAAACATCAGTATATGATAAAAAAAAGCATAGAATCACTAAAAGCATCGGCATACTTACACCATAACCGGCTGGAACATCTTGTAGTTGTGAAGTTGTTGCAGCAACACTGGTTTTTTTGTTTTTTCTTGTAAGCTCCAAACAATTTATATATGTTTGAACGCACATCATCCAATCTTTCCTTACAAGTAGACTGATCTAAAACTGAGAAACAATATTCTATGAAGGGAAGCTTCAGTCTCAGATCAAGAACAGCAGCAACTGCAAGGATTTTGCTGTAATTTTTCCAGTATTTATCAAACTTAATCCTCATAATCTTCACCATTTCACAAATAACAGGATCACTAACATTCGCATGAGCTCTCAACCACCACTCAATCTTCCAAATTTCATTGAAATACAAATTTGAAGTCGGGTATGAAGAACCTGAAATCAAATCTGTAATTTCAGAAAATGGCCTTAGAAGCTCACATATCATTATCACCCTCCTCCACTCAGAATAAGACGGAAAACTATTGTAACTCGGTTCTACAACCTCAAGATTACCTAGTGCATCTTTCAACTTAATAGCCCTAGAAAAGCATGTGAAAGGTAGAGTTCCAGCGTGTACTTACATCTAAGATTAAGACTAGACCTTCAGCACCCTCAATTCTAGCTGTTTCAATACAGTTCTGAAACATTATTTTCCTACTTTCTGATCCGTTAACAAACTTCACACTCTCTCTAATCTTCTGCAAAGCTACACTGATCACTGATAAGCCATCTTGAACAATTAGATTCAAGATGTGGGCTAAACACCTTACATGGAAGAAGTCTCCATCGCAGACCAAATCTTGAACCAACTGCATCTTCATAATATTTTGCATGCTATCGTTTGAAAAGCATTATCCACAGTAAGACAAAACACTTTTTTTTCCAATCCCCATTCCTTCAGCAACTCAATCAGTTTCATAGCAATTTTCATTCCACAATGCGGTGGAGGAAAAGCAACAAAAGATAAGATCTTAGCTTGTAGATTCCACTCAGCATCAATGTAATGCGCGGTTAAACAGAGATATCCCTCAATGGTTATAGCCCGCCAAAGATCTGTGGTTAAACAAACTCTACCGGGAAGATCTGTTAAGATTTGCCTAAGTTTCTCTTTTTCCTTCTCATAAATTTTCAACACATCCGAAGCTGCTGTGTTTCTGCTCCAATACTTGATAGTAGAATTAGCCTACGTAAAAGCCATCCTAATCCTCTTATACTCTACAAAATTATAAGGAATATCATGCTCTATAATAGCCATTGCTATCATCTCTCGGAACACTAACATATCCACATTCCTAGAAGTTATAGGTGTTCCAAGTGAACAAACCTTAATATGACGATTCAAAGTTGTGGTTCCATTTCTACAAAGATTCAAGAAGTAAAGCTTTTTACAACGGTTACACCTAATCTTTTGCTTCCGATCAGACATTTTTCCTCCAATTATAGTAAACTTTTTCCAACACCGAGAGATTCTACGTCTAGACTGACCTCGTTTTGGTTGGGTACCTTTATTTGTTGTTGAGTCTAAAATTTCAACAGTATTATCTTCTTCATACATCACATCATTTTGAGCATCATCATTCAAGTCTATACTTTCCATTTTCTGGAACATCAAAAAGCAATCACAATCAGTATTCATATCTCTTAAGCTACTTAAGCTATCACAATCAGTATTCATATCTCTTAAGTTAAGCTACTTAAGCTAACTTCATTAGTCAATAACTCCGTATTCATCAATCACACATAGAAGAATCAAAATGTAATTTAACATTATTCGCTTAAGGGAGAAGAAGAGACAAACCTGAGGATGGGTGAAGTTGAAGAAGATTCGAGAACAATCTGCATACACAAACCATAAAAACATCATATAAGATTCAGAGAAAGTAATCATATAAGATTCATTATCATCATCAAACATAGAAGAATCAAAGCGTAATGTAACAGAGTGAGGAGAAGACTTTGTACTCACTGAATCCTCTTCAAACAGATTCGAGAAACCTAATCAAACCTATAAACCCAGATTCGAGAAACCTAATCAAACCTATAAACCCAGATTTGAGAGACCTAATCAAACCCTAAATCGAGAGACCTAACATATTCGAGAAACCCTAAATCCATGAATCACCAAATCATCAAACATAGAAGAATCGAAGAAGAAAGAAATTATTACCAAGAGAAAGAGTCGGAAGAAGAATCTGAGTAAACCCAGAAGGATCGAAGAATCGAAAAAACGAGTGAGAGAGAGAATCGAAGAGACGAAGAATCAGATTTTCGCCTTTGACCGTTTTGGGTAACCGTGGGCCAACCCACCTTTGACCGCTATTGTCCGCTAATAAAAATGGGTAACACCCAATTAGGCCCAAAACTTAATTGGGCTATGATTATAACCAACCAATTGTGTGTGGACTGGGCCACGCCCACGGACACCCGCCCATTTGACAGTACTACCCAAATCGCAAAACTCATTTTCTCTCCAAAAATGCAAACATATTTTCCTGATAAAATTGCAAAAACGTGTTTTTCACCAAAACCGCAAAACACGTTATCCCGCCAAAATTCACAAAAATTGTGTTTTCCGCCGAAATCGTAAAACACGTTTTTCTATCAAAACCACGAAAATGTATTCTCCCACCAAAACCGTAAAAACATGGTTCCCCGCCAAACCAAGAAAAAAACATGTTTCCACCAAAAAAAAACATGTTTTCCAACCAAAACAGCAAAAACACGCCCCTCCCAAAAAAAAATCCACAAAACGCAATTCTCGTCAAAACCATAAAAAGTGTTTTCGTGTCAAAACCGCAAAAAAAAACATACATTTTTCTGTTAAAACCAAAAATGTGTTTTCCGCTAAACCGCAAAACGTGTTTTCCTGCCAAAACCGCATTTTCTCGGCAAAACTGCAAAAACGTATTTTCTCGCTAAAATAAAAATTTTTCCTGCCAAAAAACACATTCCCGTCAAAACCGCGAAAATGTATTTCCCGCTAAAATCGTAAAATTATATTTCCCGCCAAAGTTATATTTTAAAATAATTATATTTAGATAATTAATAAAAGTTACTATAGTGAAACTCAAATAAAATATAATTAAATCTAAATAAAAGTATATTAGTAATTTATTTACTAAACTCATCTAGATGAATATGGAGATAAAAACAAACAAACATAAGCTCTTTTATATGATTCATCTAGAAGATCAATATGGATAGACAAACACACAGTCTCATAATATATGGATCAATCATTTAGATGAATCATGTAAATTGATCATCCAAATAGAGATGACAGATGATGAAATAAACATGCCAGTCACAAATGTATCGATCAATCTACTTGGCTAGACATTGAGGGGGTAATGAAATGAAAGATCATTGTGTCTTTTGCCATTCCTATATGTCCAAATAGCATTGATCGTTGTTTCAAAAGCATAGCCATTCCCAATGGCCGAGCCACGTTAAAAGGAGGGGGTCAAGTGACCCACATGAAATCTACAAAAATTAGTTTTTAGGCTTGTGGACAATGTTATCTAGCGGTGATCTCCCTTTTTGACCCATATATTTTGGGTTCAAGTCTCATTAAAATATTTTTTTAACCTATTTAGAATAATTGTGACCCATGTAAAGTTAAATCCTAGCTCCACCACTGGCCATTCCTGTCTCATGGCTCCTCGAAGGCTCGCAAGCATTGTTTCTCACCAGTTTTCCACTTTTGTCTAATAATTATTAGCTTTACCATTCTTGTCATTGATTTTAATAATGTTGTTTTGGAGATGGATCCGACCTCCATTCTCACACACTAAGGCCATGTTCAAAGGGAGAACACTTATAGTGTTCTTAGTATTAAAAAAATAAGAAAAAATAGGAAAGTGTTCTTCAATTAGAAGAACTGTTCTTCCCGAAGATCTGTTCTTAGTGTGTCAGCTCCGGATTGGTCACTTTTACTTTCTCTCCTTCATTTCCAATAACTTTCTCCTTTATCTTAATTTTTTATAATATACTCTTAACTTATTTTTAATACTAAGAACACATCAAGTGTTCCCCCTTTGAACATGCCCTAAGTCAACATTTCTTTGGGCTGCCAATATGAAAATACTTGTACTGGACGATGAGTCAAATATAATCCAACGTTTGTTTTTTTTTTATAATCAGATCTGCTTATAATTTATAGGGAATTTTGTAGAATTGACAGGACACTTGAATTCAACCACAAAACTAACCTCTTTTTTTTTGAACTTTATTTTGCCCAATTCACCCCACAAATTCATATAATTCACGAAAATGCCATCAATTTTTTTTTTTGAAAATGACATATTTACTCTCTCATCCTCATCATCTTCAAGTAATTACAAGATTGTCATTG
>JABAYD010003075.1:0-20000 GCA_014822095.1 Diplotaxis tenuifolia
TGTTTTATATTAATTATTAATAGTTTAATTTAGGTTATTTTAGAGAATTTTAGATAGATATGAAAATATTGATTAAATTTAAGTGAGTTTTAGCATGTCATGTCTTTTTTTAAATTCTAAATATTCGGATCCGATCCGGACCCGATATGGAACCGAATCTTATGAGTATTTACGGGTATTGGAATTATAGACCCGAACCGATCCGGACCCGACAAGACCCGACCCGGAACCGACCCGAAAAATCATGGATACCTATATGGGTCTAAATTTCCAATATGGGCTAAATTTCCAAGACCCGAAAGACCCGGACCCGATAGGACCCGGCCTGAACCCGACTTGAGGACCCGGATGCCCAGGTTGATTAACTTATTTACACACTTTTTGTATAAGTTTTGATTTACTTTAATATTATTATGTATAAATCTAGTTAGTTAACCATAAAGATTCGATAAACCATTTTCAAATAACAAAGCCCAATAGATCACTTTTTTACTCGCTTTTCTTTTAACACATATCGATATGGTTCAGCCAAGCCGACCATATCCCACACTACTGCTACTATATTCCATTTCGTCTAAATCTAAACCAATAGACTTTTTTATTATCTGAAACTCTATTATTAAAGTTTCTCTAAAGGATTTTTCCACCAAGAGTTGTGTGAAAATAGAAGTCCCTTAGTTTATTTATTAATATAAAATACAATTTCAGATCAGAAAACAATAAAATAGATTATTACATAACTTCGATTACAAGTTGTACAAAAATGTACACGCAAATAAATCTGTAATAGAATTCCGTAGAAAAGATCCGGACATGTTTGAAGGGAGCAAGAAATGGAATCATTCGTTGATTCCCTCCAATCCAATTTAATTTATTTTTATGTATTTATTCATTTTGGTAACCGCCTCTTTCATATATTCCTTTCTCTCCCTCTTTCTCACTAAAAAAGAAAGAACACAAAAAAAGTTGTTCAACGAAGCAGAGGAGAGCCACGTGACTCGTTCGACGCTTTGACTCATCATCACAGATCATATTCTTTTGTAAAACTTCCAATTTCCCAAAAATCTTTTCAAATTAGGGTTATTTTATGTGTGTATTTGGGGGTAAGCTCACCGCCACATTGATTTTTGACTGAATCAATCCGATAATTTCGACTTTTGCTCCAAACGGGTTTCGAGATTCCGCCTTGATTCGTTGCTGCTTGCACCTAAATTCACGACTTGCCCATAGGTATGATTGCTCTCGATTTTAGCTTCGTTTCTCTGAATTTAGAGAAGAAAAAAAAGAGGATCCTTTTGTGTTTCAGTTCTGATTGCTTTCGAAATTGGATGTGTTCTGTGGATGGGTCTGTGTTTTTTTTTTTTGTCTTTACTTATGGAACTAAAGATCATCTAATGATGTATCGTTTTTCCTTAGCCATTTATTACCTATTCTGGTTTGTTTTTTTTGGCTTTAGCTTTGCTTCATTGATGCTATTCATTGGCAGTTAATCACAGATTATTAGTTTAAGTGCTTCTTCCATTATCTCTTTTGATAAGATGAAACTGAGGAAAATTAGCGAATTCAGGTTGTTTTGATCACATCTTTGGGGTGCGAGAAGAAACTTAAGTTCTTAGCTAACAATTTTAGATGGCTCTATGAGGATATGTTAGCTTTAGTTTGTTTTTATGTGATGGGTGATTTACTTACAAAAAGCTTTTGTACTAGTTAGTGAAAGAATCATTGGGTTTCAGGGATCAAGAGTTGTTTTGTATCAGACTGCAGTTTTAGATTTGATGCCATCGAATATCCTAGTCGGAATTCCAATAACTTGTGACTGCTTTATCAAAACATAGTTCAAAGATACTGTTACGTTAGTGGATCACACTGTGCTTAATATTTTCTTTTTTCATTAGGCACAAGGTTTTGTCTGCTCGAACTACTAGAAAACGCCTCAAAGTCATTCTTAGCCCTGCCAAGATTTGAGCTTGCATCAAGAAATTTAAGAACCAACACATGCTATGGGCTCTGACAAACATTCGGCTCGTTTATTGAATACCCTCAAAATGGAGAGGGTCAGAACGATTCTAACCCATACTTACCCTTACCCGCATGAGCATTCACGTCATGCTATCATTGCTGTCTTTCTCGGCTGCCTATTCTTTATTTCTTCCGATAACATGCACACCCTCATAGAAAAGTTTTCACTCAAGTGGTGGTCCATGTATGCATGCCTGCTCGGATTTTTCTACTTCTTTTCTTCTCCATTTATTGGCAAGACTATCAGACCAAATTACTCCAACTTCAGTCGATGGTAAGCAACTGTTCTTGCGCTTTTCCCAATTATTTGACATCAATATTCAGCACTTAAAGCTCTTTGTTGTTGATTGTGTAGGTACATTGCCTGGATTTTAGTTGCAGCTTTGTATCATCTTCCTAACTTTCAGTCTATGGGTTTGGATTTGAGGATGAATTTGTCCTTGTTTTTGACAATTTACATATCATCAATAGTCTTCCTTGTTGTCTTCCACATCATTTTTCTTGCCCTTTGGTATGTTGGTCTTGTTTCTCGCGTGGCTGGAAGACGCCCAGAGATCTTAACCATTCTTCAAAACTGCGCTGTAAGTTCACCATCAATCCACTTTTAGTTTCTATATTGTTTTAGTATAAAAATTTACTGTGTGCATGTCTTTCATCCGTGTAGGTTCTTAGCATCGCCTGCTGTATCTTTTACAGTCATTGTGGTAATCGAGCTATTCTAAGGCAAAAACCTCCTGGGAGACAGTTTTCTAGCTGGTTTTCGTTCTGGAAAAGAGAACATAGGCATAATACCTGGATTGCACAATTCATTCGTATGAACGAGCTGAAAGACCAAGTGTGCTCATCATGGTTCGCTCCAGTTGGATCTGCAAGTGACTATCCACTGTTATCCAAATGGTTCATTTATGGAGAGGTATCTCTTTTTTAAACTGTTCTAGTGAGCTGTGAACATGTTTTATATCCTGTTCCTGCCTTGTTATTTTCAGATGGCGTGCAATGGCTCGTGTCCTGATTCATCTAACGAAATTTCCCCCATATACTCGTTGTGGGCCACATTTATTGGTCTTTACATTGCCAATTATGTAGTGGAGAGATCAACAGGGTAAGTTGCAGATCTCCATATGAACAACTTTGGTCTTACATTCACATGGCTTGTTTTATCTCAAAGTTTTTTGGTTATGTTGTTTAGGTGGGCTCTGACACACCCTCTATCAGTTGACAAAGTTGAGAAGCTGAAGGAGGAGCAAATGAAACCAAATTTCTTAGATATGGTTCCTTGGTATTCCGGGTACGTCTAATATTCCCCTTTATTGCTTAGGCTTTGTTTTTAATGAGGCGAGTAAACAATGAAGGCAAGACACTTGACTAACCAGGTGCTGATTCCTCTAATTACATATTTCAGAACCTCGGCTGATTTGTTTAAAACTGTGTTTGACCTCCTCGTATCAGTGACGGTATTTCTTGGCCGCTTTGACATGCGAATGCTGCAGGTATACTTCTTTTTTATATGATATAACATGAGGATTTCATTCTTCTTTCTGCGACCAGACATTTATGATAATTACCTTTTTAATGTTTTTGCTTTATTAAAATGTTCAGGCTGCAATGACCAAATCTGGTGATGGAACCAAGAGGGAAGAACTTTTATATGACCATCTTGCTGAAAAGGGCGATTTTTGGTTTGATTTCATGGCGGATACTGGTGATGGTGGGAACTCATCATATGCTGTAGCGAAACTTCTTGCTCAGCCTACTCTCGAAGTCTCAGTGGAAGGTGAAGCTCTATCGTTACCTCGGGGTAATGTACTGCTTATTGGAGGAGATCTGGCGTACGTGCTTTACATAATAACTGTAATTCTTACATATTCTCTAGCTTTTGGCAGTTCTAAATGTAACAGCTGATTTCTTTTGGATGATAGGTACCCCAATCCATCAGCGTTTACATATGAAAAACGTCTCTTTAGTCCTTTTGAGTATGCGCTCCAGCCTCCCCATTGGTATAAAAATGACTCTATTGCTGTTGACAAGCCTGAATTACCCGAGGGAGTGAAAGATTTAAAGGATTATGATGGTCCTCAATGTTTTCTCATCCCTGGAAACCATGGTGAGCTCCAGGCCTCATCTTCATTTACCATTCAAATAAAAAAATTCACATACTTACTTTGGTTTGTTCTGCCATTTCCTCTGACTATAGCATTTTCGTTTATTATTCCGTAGACTGGTTTGACGGACTCAATACATTCATGAGGTATATATGCCATAAGAGTTGGCTAGGCGGCTGGTTAATGCCCCAGAAGAAAAGCTATTTTGCGTTGCAGCTACCTAAGGGGTGGTGGGTGTTTGGTTTGGATCTTGCACTTCATGGTGATATTGATGTTGACCAGTTCAAATTCTTTGCCGAATTGGTGAAGGAGAACAAGGTAGTTTTTATTACCTACTCAGAGTTTTACCATTATTTTGTCAGCGACTTAGGATATTCTATATCACTCTGGTATAAATTTGCGATGTCTTCAGTATCTGCAGTACTCCTAACGAATGGTTCAGGCTATATTTTAGTGGCTTTGTCTTTTCAGATTATTCAATTTTCATTTTTTTTAAAGTACAATATTTTTTTCTCATTTAGGTTAAGGAGAATGATGCAGTGATTATTATCACACACGAACCAAGTTGGCTTCTTGATTGGTACTGGAGCAGTGATACAGGGAAGAACGTGAAGTATCTGACATGCGACGTGTTGAAATACAGGTGTAAACTTAGAATGGCAGGGGATTTGCATCATTATATGCGACATCAATCAGATGGGGCTCCTGCCCATGTCCAACATCTTCTTGTTAATGGCTGTGGAGGAGCTTTTCTACATCCCACCCATGTGTTCAGCAAATTTTCAAAGTACTATGGTGCTTCCTATGCAAGCAAGTCTGCCTACCCTTCTTTTCATGATTCAAGCAAGGTAAACTTTTGTTTCTCCAGTTTCTTGTCGCTGACTTGCTTTCCTTACTATGCGTTCTGATGTTAAATGGTGTTTTCTGGTGTTTGCAGATTGCTTTGGGGAATATTTTGAAGTTCCGGAAAAAGAACTGGCAATTTGATTTCATTGGTGGCATTATATACTTTATCTTGGTCTTTTCATTGTTCCCTCAGGTGCGTTTTAAGCTCGATCGTCCTATTTAAGCAGTGCACGATCTCCAGTATAGATAGGGAAGCTGAGCTGGTGTTTTATTTGCTATAGCGTTTTTTATATAAGGATTGCATAAATGTAGATTTTCTTTTTCCTTGAGAACTGTCTTACTCACAAGAAAATTGATATCTCATTCCCTCTCGTTCATCAATTGGTTTCAGTGTAAGCTTGCCCACATCTTACGAGGGGATTCGTTTTCTGGTCACCTGGAGAGTTTCTTAGGCACAGTTTGGAGCGCCTTTGTGTATGTGATGGAACAATCTTACGTGTCTTTTACGGGTGTACTGGTTTTGCTGATCACTGCAATCATATTTGTCCCTTCAAAATTATCTCGGAAGAGAAGGGTGATTATTGGAGTTCTTCATGTTTCTGCTCACCTGATGGCAGCTTTGATTCTCATGTTGATGTTGGAACTAGGCATAGAAATCTGTGTTCAACACAACCTCCTTGCAAACTCTGGTCAGATTCCATTCACCATATATAGTTGTTTGGGTTTCCATGACGAAGTGCCATGTCTAATTTGCGACACTTTTGTTCACACAGGGTATCATTCGTTGTATCAGTGGTACAAATCAGTGGAAAGCGAGCATTTCCCGGACCCTACTGGCCTTCGAGCTCGTATTGAACAATGGACGTTTGGCCTTTATCCAGCATGTATAAAGTATCTTATGTCAGCATTTGATGTTCCTGAGGTAATTACTGTACTTTGTTTTTGTGTCTTAACCTAAAAATCCAGTGTGAAAAATCGATCCGAGTGGTTTAACATCAGGTGATGGCGGTTACCCGGACCAACATTTGCAAAAAAGGAATGGAATCTCTGTCTCGAAGCGGAGCTGTTATATATTATGCTTCTGTCTTCCTTTACTTCTGGGTCTTTTCAACACCTGTGGTGTCTTTGGTATTTGGAAGCTACTTGTATATCTGCATCAACTGGCTCCACATTCACTTTGATGAAGCTTTCTCTTCACTCCGCATTGCCAATTACAAATCTTTCACCCGTTTCCACATCAAAGAGAATGACGACATTGAAGTATTCACTCTCGCCGTTGATAAGGTAAAAAAAAAACATTCTACAGTTGCAATAAAACTGATAGTGCTGATGCGTAAATGATTGTGATGACCAATCTTTATGTCTCATGTCATTGTTTTTGTTGATTTAATTCATGGTTAAGGAATTTTGAATGAGAATTATGTGCATATGGTATGAGTTTAGGTGCCAAAAGACTGGAAGCTGGACAAAGATTGGGATGCAGAGCCGAAACAGAGTGGGGTGATGAGCCATAAGAGAGAGTTTCCAAGTAAATGGTGTGCATCTTCAGCGCACCAAGACCCTGTTGCTACCGTGAAAGTAGTGGATTCTTTCGTTATTCATAAATCACAGAACCAAAACGGAGTAAGTTAGACATGGATCAGTTCTTCACTGATTCCTTGATTGTTTCCCTCTCATTTGTTTAAATTTAGATTTGTATTGTATGTAGCCTCTCTGCGTCTTGTTTGCTGAATGGAGATTGATGGAACATATACCTTTTCATAGGTTCTAAAATCTAGTATTCGGTATACTTGTTTATATCATAGTTAAACCAGATGAAAAGAGATAGCTTTATTGTTTGGGTTTCAAGTTACAAATGCCACAACATTCTCTAATACAATTGAGCTCTCTTTCTCTCTTAATCGTACAACAATCATCATGCCCTTATGTTAGTCTTAAGAGCCGTCCTAGTATTACAGATAAAGGAAGAACAAAAATAGTGGATGGCTCAACAAGATACAAAAAGGTGGTACAGTGAAAAGGGTTGGGCATTTTATGAAGGAGCGTATTCTTGGATGGCTGCTGCTAACTTATCCCTAGCCTCTACTGTCTTTGTCCTTATCAGAAAGGTTCTAGGTGTTACATTCTCGTTGGAATCCTCCTGTTGCAGATAGATAAAATCAGAGAAACTATGAAACCACCATGAAAACGCTAAAGTAAAAGCTTCAGAGGTTTTTTATTTACCGAGGAGTGAAATATTGCAACAAGTGCGTTCTTCTGAGCACTCGTCTTGATTCCAGTGTACAGTAGAGCATTAAGAAGCAGCTTCCCCACCTAGTTAACAAAATATGTTTATAATGTTTGGAATCCGTAGAGCGAGAAGTATGTGTATTGAAATCATACATCGTTTCGGACAAGGATTGTGGGTTTAGATTCTTTTGTCCCCTTGTCCACGCCTTCTTTGCATTTTATGAAGAGATTCCCAGTTCCTTTATCTTTCCAGGCACCTTTATCTGTTGGGTCATTTGACTGCATAATAACATTAGTACCAAGGCTATAATCAACCAGTTACTAGGTCATCAGCAAGAACAGAACAATCAAGGTAACTCAAGTAGAGACAGAGAGAGACAGAAAAAAACTCGTTTGCAAGCCAATGAAACCTAAGAGGACTTTGAAGATGAAGTTGATTACGAGACAAAAAAAAAAAAACTATTTTCGCCACTGACACCCATATCGTGAATGTGATGCGCATGTCCTCTTCACGATTATTCATATCACCTCAGTAAAGTTATAGTCATGAACAGAGAAGTATTTCGAAGAATATAACTGAGTGCTGCTATTGAACAAAGCGAAGAATTTTGTAGATCCAGCGGAAAGATGACATCAAAGTTTACAGGATAACAAATACCTTGACATAAAGTTTGCATTTGACTTCATGAACCACAGTAACGCCCTTCTCTTGGGTCTTTTTAACAGATGGGCTGCTCGGTTGAGGTTCTTCATCTTCTGCAGAGTAGAAAGAAAACGGTGTTTGGAATCCCATTATGCCTCAAAACTTGTAATAAATATTTTCCTCTATGTAAGTGTTGAACTTTAGAAAATACATATAGAAAAATCATGGTATGAACGAAATCTTTCAAAGAAGAATGGTAATGAAACATGATGGATATTGATAAACTCACCACCGTCTGCATCCTCTGGGGACTCCCGCTTTGCCGGTATGGACACTGGAGTCACTAATACCCGCAAAAGAAATAAAGAAGATTAAAAGGTTTGTTCTGCGTGCTAAGCTATTGTCTTGGAGATACAATACTGATCAAAGACAATTCTATAAATGGGAAAGTAGATACCTCCAGATGAAAAAGGATTTTGATTATTAGAAAATGAGAAAGGAGGTTGGCTAGCAGAGATTCCTCCGGCTAGACTGCTGGAAAAAATGCTAGGTGGGCTGCTTTTGGCTAAACCAAACTGCCCACTGCTAAAAGATCCAGTTTGGGTATTTGATGGTAAACCGAATACTTCAGGCTGGATTGAAAGCGAAACGGGCTGACTACCGGAAGATCGATTGTTCGAGGAGAGCCCTGGTAGACAGTTTGAATCTGGTCTAACGTCGTTATTCTTGACTTCAGCCTCTGCTCCACGAGTTTCAGGGGATACATTATCCCCCTTTCCCTTATTTTCTTTTAGCCAGTCAACGACATCTTTAAACTTTTCCTGTAAGTAAGAGAGAATTGAACTAATGAGGTAGTGAAGAACTGATGACATAAGTCCATTCATGGAAAAAAACATCCTAACAAAAGATATGTTTCAAGTTAATTGGAGAATATTACCAGAATGTTGGAAGAATGGGTAATGTAGTCATTCATCTCATCTTCCCAAAGTTCATCAGGATGATTCTTCAGCTGTATTTGCACCCATCTGTTTTTTTATTTACATATTTGGTTAAGAATTTTGTTATGGAAGGTACAATATATAGAAGAACTAAACAGTACAAAGATAATAGTTTTTTTCTTTCAAAATATTCACCTTACAAATTGATTATTAAGAGCTCTGACATGCTTCCTAGCTAACTCGGCTCTCTGTTTATCCAACAATGCCGAACTCTGCTGAGTACCAAATAAGGCTCCTTCCACTGGTTTTGCATTCTTAAACTGAATATGATGAGGACACAGATTCAGTTCCAAAAACTGGCTCAAAATTTTTGAAAAGCTAAAGCAAGTCCAATGCCCACCACTACTACTTAGATTAAAAGATGCAGACTTTATATTCATTTCTTCACCCAAAACCTAAAAATAACTTTGCTAGAACGTCACTAATCAACCAAAATTGTCATTTGCTAACGACACTTAATCGACAAAACTCACACAGAAGAAAAACGACAAACACACAAAAAAAAAAAAAGAAAAGAAACTCACGGGAGATTGGTTGGCTTCGGAAAACGATTCGGAAACAGCAGCGCGTTTGAGTCCCCTCATGATTAAGTAACGGCGTTTACTCGGCGGAAGAAGGATCCGAGAAAGGAAAGAAGCAAATGGTAAAAGGCAGGGGATTTTATTTTAGGGTTTATTGTTCATTTCTTCAAATTTAAAGATACAATTAAAAATCTTTAAATGGAGATGAAGAAAAGATGCTCTTTTATAGATGCTTTTTCCCCAGGAAATATGCTTCTTTTAAATAAAAGAAAAATACAAAAGAAATTAGTGGAAAACCTAATCATATCAAAAATCTATTACCAGTTTTGTCCGAAAATAATTTTATATATAAACCCACAGTCCCCGGAAACAGGAGCCCACAAATGGGAAACAAATGAAATCAAAAAACTGATAATTTAAAGATACAACATACCAAGATTACAATAATCAGAAACCTTTCAATCTAGGAACAAACTTGAGTAGTTTTGCATGCAAACGCGATCATCAGAAACCTTTACTATTTCATACATGATTTATGTGCTCTTATCATTAAAAGGGCCGTCCTTGCAGAAAGATGGAGAACACATGGACTTTTAGCCAATCATATTATATATGAATTTTGCAGCTCAAGTTTTCTAAGTTTTGTATAGTATGGTGGTAGTGTTCTTATTCTGAAACTCAAGTTCAATTAATGCTCTAGGCTGCCCACTTGCTACCAGTCTTTTCAAAGTAGTTTGGATTATCTCTGCCCCCATAGTCGCACTATTCCTCATCCTGATCCTTGAAACGAACATACATGATCCCGATTGTACCTGACTCCCAAGAATTCCAGTCCCACTTCATAAACTATCCATTCTAAGTGTGGCTGGATGGTATGATTAGAGAAACAAAAGTTGGAGTTAGAACAATTACTCTTGGTTTGACTCAAATACATCACTCGGGATGAAACAAGTGAAAATATGTTTTATTCTAGTAAATGAATCTTTTAGACCATCATTATCCCATATACACATTAGGGTATCTTATTTTCATTACTTTTTTTTTAAAAAAAAAAATTTCGGATTTAAAAAAAAAAAAATTAAAGCACAGCCAATCGCGGGCCGCCACGTGTCGTGTGGCCCGCAGAACAGTACAGAAAACAGACACCAAACGTGTCTTGAGTTGCATACGGATGTTGCTTATTTTTCCCTGTACTATGGGCCCCACCCTCTAAGATACTACAAAAAGGGTGCGATAAAGATGGTCTTAGGGCATTTGCATTAGATGCTTATATGCCAGTATCGCACAAATTCTCCAAAAACAAATATTATAAAAATCGCAGGCCCCACAATTTTGGTGATACTGTCTCCTGCGACTGCTTCCGTAAGTGACGGGTTCGTTATTGTTTGCGAGTTCCACGACACATGACGGTCCGTGAATGGTTCGTTTAATTTTTTATACAAAAAATCAAACGAAAAACAAATATTATAATATTCAAAAGCATATTTTGGGAATCGGGACTCCGGGAGTTTGCCCATAGAGGTACTCTTAACTAAGTATTTAATGAAAAAAACCTCAAATTAACTTTATTTAATAAATTAAATCCTAACCAGGCATAATTACCATTACTAATGGTAAATCTTTAGTTTAAGAGTTTTTACATTACGTAAACAAAGTTGAAGAATATTACCATTAAAAATAAAAATTAGTAACTTAAAATTTTAAAATTAGTATTTTTATTTTTTTGTAAATATATGAGTTTGGTGTTTTTTAACATCAACATTATATATGTATAAATTAAAAATGTAAAATCCCAGAAAATATAATAAAAATGTATCTAAAGATTTATTATTACACATTTATTAGATAATATATAATTTTATTATATTTTCTTGTTTTTTTACAGATATCTCTTTGGATAATTTTTCTTATATTTTCTGAGTTTTTATATCTTAGTTTATACATATATAATGTTAATGTTAAAGACACATCAAACTCATATATTTACAAAAAAATGCTAATTTTGGAAATTTAAGTTACTAATTTTTAGATAATATTATAAATTTTTGATTTTTTTGTAGATTTTTAATCGTAAAACTTTTCAACTATATTTACTTAATGTAGAAATCCGTAAACTAAAAATTTACCGGTAGTAATGGTAATTATGACCTGCTAGGGTTTAATTCATTAAATAAAATTAACTTGGGTTTTTTCAATTAAATACTTAGTTTGGGGGGTTTTACCCAAAACTAACTTAATTGAGGGGTTTTAATGTTAAAAATCATTTTTTTTAACTTTAATTTACTTTATTCATGTTTCCAGTTACACCTTTATGCCATCATGGAACATTGTAACTATATATTTAGTTGATTTTGTGAATGGACTAGGAGTTAGAATTTGGTATGAACTACAAAATGTATGTATTTTTGAAACTCTTTAATGTAGAAGAGTTGTGAAATTTTTAATTCTATTTTAAATTTGAACTAGATGTTTTGTCCGCACATGTGGACGTAATTATCTTACGAAACTATATTTCTTTTTTAGTATACAAAATTTGATTTTTAATTGATTAGTATTTAATTATGCACTTTCTATTTTCTATTTTAATGATTGGAAACATAGTTCTGATAATAACACAATATAGTATATAAAGATTATATTTTAAATATTCGTTATCTATATATAGATATTATGTTGATAATTTCAATTATATAAATAGTTATATAAAGTTATTTATTAAACTGTTTACAACCTCAGAAAAGTGGGATGCAATCTATATAAACTAAAGAACTTATGTTTTATTGACAAATACACGAAATAAACCTATATACAATTTAATAAAAATAAAAATAAATAATTTGATTTGACTTAATTATAATAAAAAATCATTATACTTTACTTCAAATCCAAAAGAATATATGTAACTCAATATACTCATAACATAACATGAGTGACTCGAGTGAGCCAACGTATATCTAAAACCAAATATTTAACTATAATAGGAATATATAATTTAGAATAATAATTATTTACTTAATAAACATAAATTATAGGAGGAGTCAAAACATATTAAAAATGAAAAAAATATTAACCAATTGTTACGGTTGAGTTCTTTTGTAAAATTTATATATATGCATGAGACTTCAGAATATTATCGTTATATTAATTTTTGTAATTTGGAATCATACACTTTAGTTATTTTTTATATTTCATTCTAAACACAATATACATTAAGTTATACATATATTTCTAAAATATATTTACATATCTAAGACAACAACCAACCTAAATGCTAATCAGAAAATTAAAATATATATATATATATAGAAAAAAATAATATAGTTGAATTTATAGAAATAGATGTAATCCAATATATACAAATGATAACTAAATCAACTATAAAATCAACAAAACCGACTAGATAGATCATATCTAAAATCATATGTCTAATTAAAGTAATATAATAATATTAATATAAATTAGTCATAAAAATTAAAATTAATATAAAAGTAGAAGTAAATTAATTTTACATATTATCTTTATAAATATTTTTGTGCATGAGCACGGAAAAATCACCTAGTATATTAAAGTTGGTTAATTTGAGATAAATTTTAGCAAGTCTTAAACGCGGATTTATTTAAAAATATAAATTTCGAAGAAAATAATAGTTCAATAACATTAATTTTAATGTAAAAATAACCTAGTTATTCATTACGATATAAACGAGATGTAATAACTGTGAGGGCTCAAAATTTAATTCAAAAATCAGCATAACAAATTATTATTTATGTTTTTAAAAAGTTTCTATCAAACATCAAATTAATTATAAATGACAAGACTCACATATCAGAGATATTTGAAAAAGTGTAATCAAATAAATATTTTTGTTTGATTCATATTTAGTTATAATTATATATCTTAATTTTAAAATTTTATAATAGAAAATAGATTTTCAAGATAACAACATCATCCGTAAGAACTATCTTTTTTTTTGAAAATTTAATATTATTAATATAAATTTTTTTTAATTATATAATAAATTTTATATAATACTATTCAAAATATGACAAATACAAAAAATTACCTAAAATCATGGAAAATACATAAGAATTATCTTATTTTCTAAATAATATTATTAATATAATTTTTTTATATATAATAAATTATCTATAATTAATTAAAACATGAAGAACGAAAAAAATTACCTAACATCATGAAGAAGTTGACAAATCAGCAAATTATAATAATATTAATATAAATTTGTTTTTATATATAATAAAAGAAATTCCCTAAGAAAAAATTAATTTTTTTTTGTCAGAAAGACCAAAATATATTTAAATATTTAATAAAATAAATAAATAGACATTTTTACCCCTTGGGTAACTAATTTTAGATTTTTTTGTTAAGAGTTGAGTAGTTGAGTTTTCGGGAAATGATTTCAAATTAAAAAAAAAAACTTAAAAGTTTTAAAATAAAAAATGCTATTTTGGTCATTTTAGTTTTTGAGGTCTATGATAAAAAACTTAAAAGGTCTATTTTAGTTTTTTAAAAAACAAAAGAAAATTGTTGTATAATAAATTATACATAAAATTAATAAAAATATAAAAAATAAACAAAATTATCTAAAACCATAGAAAATTTGACAAATTAGCAAATTTGATTCTCAAATAATAGTATAGATAGTAACCAATTCAGAGTTCATATTGAGAGTTAGGAAAACAAAGCATGGACTCTAGCTGACTAACTGTCAGTGTGGACTCTAGAAATTGGAAAAACAAACATGATCTACATAAGGTTTTGATACCAAACACTCTCCTTAGTTCTTATGCCAAACTACATATAGTTTTATTTGGAGATAACATATATCTAGTACCACAATAAAATCTATCTTCAACAAACGTCAAAATCTTAACTTCTCTCCGCTTTCCGAAAACCTATAATATTCATCATGAAGCTAAGTCGAAGATGAATTCGTCCACCAAGAAAGTGAAGCATCTATTAGCTAAATCTTCAACCACACTCTCTCTCTCGTCTCCATTAATGCAACCCCATTTCATTTCCTTCACATAAACCTGTCTCATCTCTCTCACTTCCCAGCTCATAAACATCTCTTCTTGTCTATCCATCACCCAATCTTCAACTCTCTTCACCATTAGTATCTCTTCTTTAGGCTCAACATTATCTTCCTGAAGAAAATCTAGCAATAGATTATCCGCAACGTTAGAAGCTAGCATGTTGTTTGTTTCGCCGATTCTTGACTTCACAAGAGCAAACAAGCGGTTTGCTCGGCTTTCTGTCTCATCCTCTTCGGTTTCTAGCGTGTGATACGAGTATTCATCTTCTTCACTCTCGACATACTTCTCTATGCGTTTCTCCAACTCTAGTGGCTCAAGGTGTACCAAACCATTTAACCTTATGTTTTTTCTAGCAATTTTCTCATATGTATCTGCGAATATTAGCTTATTAAATTAGTTTCAGAAAAAAAAATTCTAGTTTATAACAAATTATTAAATACTGAGGAATAATTACCATTTTCGTGGGAAATATGATCAGTGATTGCACCGTCTTCATCATCATACTCATCATCTTT
Source organism: Diplotaxis tenuifolia (assembly GCA_014822095.1). Lineage (NCBI taxonomy): Eukaryota > Viridiplantae > Streptophyta > Magnoliopsida > Brassicales > Brassicaceae > Diplotaxis > Diplotaxis tenuifolia. The sequence goes on from JABAYD010003075.1 coordinate 14,928, forward strand.
AAAAGGACACTCCAAAATTGATACTGGACTAAGCTGTTCCTTTTCTTCACTCACACTTTCCTACAAAATTTGCAACCACAATCAAATTCGTTTCAAATGTGATCACAAAACATTGCAAAAGAATAACTAAAATAGAAAAGGTCTCAACAGAAACAAAAAATGATATGAGAAATATTAATGACAATAATAAGTTGACGAAAGTCAACCATCCATGACCACATCATGTCTCTCAACCTATCTGTCTCTGCCCCCCCCATACATTAATTATGGTCGGATCCTGCCTTTTATCTTGATTGGGATTATAAGATTTTTATTTTTGAAACTGATTGAGATTATAAGTTGTATACTTGAAAATATTATTTTTGTGTTATCAAATCCAAGAATTAATCATCGAAGATTTCTTAGTAAATTTCATGAACATGGGGGCTAAATTAAAAACCATTCCTAGATATTATAAGCAATTAAGCACTCTACAACTTAAATGTGTTAATATATGCGTACTGACCAAACTAATAATTTCTTATGAAATGTGTACGAATATATGACCTTCAGACGTGAGAGACTGAGAGTAATTAATTGCGTCTGTGTAGTTAATACCATGAAAACAAAAAACTCGCGGGATCATGTGCCGTATAATCCGCATTAGAAGCTACGTATAAAGAATCTCAGCCCTCGATTTCATCGCTACACTAAATCCTAAATCACACGTGACTTGCACGCGTTCCCCGACAAGTTTCAATATCTGACCTATTTTTTAATTCTAACTACTCAAAAATCAAATGCATTCACACTGTACAGTTGTACACTGAAGAAAGAAAACGATCTTTTAACGAACTAACCTCTCTGTTACACATGCTGCTGCCGTTGACAGATGATCCATCACAGTCACGTGCGTTTAAACACTCTTCGCTCTCAACCACGGCGTCGTTTCCGATCGACACTTCTTCAGCTTCACCGCTCGACGTCGTGGATGAGCCCGATGAAGAAGAAGAAGAAGAAGACTGCACAGTCTCCGACGACGACGAGTTCGTGAAAAACTCGCTACCGGAACTAGACGAGTCAGCACCGGAGATAACTTTCTTGGTGGTGACGACCCCCGTAGCTTCGGCGGCTGAGAAGGCTGCCGCCTCGTCGGGGACGGTGGAGATTTGAGAAACCAGATCGGACGGTTGATCTAAACTCTCTTCTTCAGGGAAAAACGCGGCGGATATCCACCATTGGATCTCTCCGTCTCCGAGTTCGACCGTTACTTCACGGCGAGATTGACTTACCGGTTTTCTCCAGAAGCGTTTGCTCAAGAGCCGTTTAGAGAAGCTTCTAGAGAAAACGCCTTGTTGTTTCTGATCTCCTTTCCGTGAGGTAACGGTGGAATGAAACGGTATAAGTTTCACGGCGTTGAGAAACGCCGTCGAAGCTTTGTGAACGGCGTGACTGATCGCCGTTCCGCAAGTCGTGCGGCTTCTTCTAGTGAGACGTGGTTTGTTATGATGATGATGGATCAATCCTGACCGTTTAATCTCAGCGTCGAGGAGGCGACGAACGGTGGATGATGATGAAGGAGGTTGACGACGTGGGAATGATTTGAAGCCGTTGGATGAACAAGAGCTGAGATCATCGAGTAAGTAGTCTCTCAACATCAACGGCTTTAAACGTCTCTTGCTTGTGGAGAGACGTTGATCAGAGGAACATGTGATCGACGCCATTTGATTTTGAGCTGCTTGTGCTTTTGTTTTCAGTGATGAGTTTGAGAAACAGTTAAAACATATATAGTGAAGACTCAAGACTGTGAAGTCTGAAGAAGCTTCTATGTGAGGTGTGTGATCATAAAACCGAGGCTTTTAATCTTTTTTTATAATTAATATTTTGAATTTGAAGTTACGTTTAATTAATTATTAATTGGCTTAGATTTGAAATCAGAATCTACTAAAATAAGCAGATATTTAATTAAATAAGTAAGATTTAGAAGTGAGAGAGAGACCAGAAGTTGACCTTGTAATAAAACAGGAGACGAGATTCATGCGGCTAAAATACAGTTTTTGCCTCTCACGTGTGTGTGTGTGCACGTCAGTATTTCGAACCTCTACGTCCTTTCCTCAACACACTTTTCTATTAGATTTACGACAATTTATGTTTTAAATATATACCTATTAATTAGTGTAATTTCCAGATCCATATTAGCAGGTACCAACTGTTACATCGAAACTACAATAAATTTCTGATTTGTTTATAATCGAATTTTGTATCTAGTGGAGTAGTTAGTTTGACATTGTGCTGATAATGTCGTTCCTGTGTTACACCAAGAATTGTGAAAGGCTAAAAGCAGTAAAACAAGTTGTTTCAGAAAAACAACAATTTATAAGAAAAATGTGAGCACAAGAGAAAAAGTGTACACTTATGTGATTAAATGTCGAATTGGGTTGAGAGATGAGTGTGGTCGTCTGTTAATCTTGTTCAATTGATTTTTTTCTGGATTCTTTTGGGTTTAGTGTCAAATGGGATGGCCATCATCTAAATATATTTGTCGGTTATGGACAATTCCATATACAGAAAGGCTAAATGGATTAAACTCAAAAAGCAAGATGGTCAGTGGGCGGCTGGAATAAGTTAAAAGATTTGATTGGTAGTAGCATATGTTAAGACTGGTCGACGGAATATTTACTCACGAGAACTATTGTTAACATCAAGACAAGTTAGGTAAATGGCGTCATGGAAAGAAGATAGCTTTAGGCTTTAGATGGAGGAGTGTCTAGACTAAGAGACTGGTCACATGAGTTTGTGAATGTCTCGATGAATAACAAGATCCCGATAGTTTTGGTTACGACCCGTCCTCGTGAGACACTAGAAAATGCTATTGGATCTTTAAGGATAACGAATTCTTCAGTGTAATAGTTGTGTCTGAAGAAGATGTTCATAGAGGTAAACCCAATCCTGATTTTGTTTATGCAGCGGCAACGCTGCATCGTGTTTGGAAACTCAAATCAGATCATTGAGGCTGCTCATATGGGACGATGAAGTGTGTGGCTTTTTTTCTCTACTAAGCATCAGATGTATGAGCTTTGCTTTAGGTTTAAAATTTGGCTTGGTTCAGTTTTGTTGGGTAAAGTGTTGAGTTTGGAACCGGGTTTTCAGTTCTTTATTATATGTTTATGGGTCTTGTCACATGATTGTACCAAATATTGTCAAAACCGAAATTCATGAGAAAACAAGTATAAAACTTTTATTTCGGAAATATATAGAACATGACAATAGCTCATAAGATATTTGACGCTATACGGTAGCTTTCTTAGAGAAATATCTCGTCGACCGATTTAGATTTCATATAGTTTGGGTTATCCATGGAACTCAAACATAACTCAACTGGGTTATCTATCAGCACCTTAAACGCGACTCTTCTCATGGATACTTCTCAAACCGTTTTAAATCCATCACTGACTTTGCCAGACTAGTTCGTGTAGGGGTTGAATACTTTCTCCTTCAATAAATTCAGTGAAAATGGAAAGGTACGCGAGCCGCTTACGATCTTCCCGAGACCACTCCTTGCATCTCTTCAATACTGCTATTATCGGATCAGTAGTTGGCCTAGCTTCAAGATGAACTCCCGATATGCTTCAGAAAGAAGCCAACTCTTTTGTAACTTCACATTTCGGTCTCTCAAAGTCCTCAATGTACTCGCAGTTTAGACCAGTGAGATTATCAAACCCTAACAGTGAAAACCTCAAAAGTTTTGGACCAATGAGACACCACAACTCATACTTCTTTTTTATGTCCAGTTGAAAACTGAGCACGTAGTGAACTAGACTTGAAGCCCAACCAAATCTCTGCTCTTTGAACTTGATGAAAACTTCTAACTTCGACTCCTTCAGTTCTTCATATTCGCCAACTGTAAAAGCATTTTTAAGAGCAATTTGCAACTTGTTATTATCTTTATTATGATACGAAATGCTATTATGGGCTTCTGGTTCTTCCCCTTATGTATATAACCTACGAAGGAGTTCTGGAATGTCTATTTTTTTGTCTGCAAAATAATCAAAGACAACAACAGAGATAACACAAAACAAGCTAAATCTAATAACGCTTTCAACTTTCATTAACAAGAACCCACAGAAAAGTCACAACACAATCTAAATCTAACAGAACTTCAAACTTTCATACACAAGAACTCATAGAGAAGTCACAACACAAGGTAAATCAAAACAAAGCTTTCAACTTTCATTCATAGGAACTCACATAGAAGTCAGAACACAAGCTAAATCCATCACGTTTTAATTGTAACCCTGGACGATTTAGTAGACGACTTATAATTAAGTCGTCTGGAAATTCTTCCAGCTGGAAGACTTATAATTAAGTCGTCTACTAAGTCATCCAGCTGGAAGACTTTCCAGACGACTTAATTATAAGTCTTCCAGTAGAACATTTAGCGGACCTGATAATTTGGAGAAGAAGTAATCACCTTCTCCATAGCGGTTATAGATCTGCAAAAAAAAGACGTGAAAAAAGAAGCGCGGTGAGAACGAGTATAGAAATTGATAGAGACAACGTTTTATGTTCATTTTTTTCTCAATCAATCACTCGACAGTAAGAGATATAACTTACCGGCGATATGGTTTACAGAGAAACGGCGCTAGGGTTTCCTCTTAGATTTGAAATAGAGGAAGCGGCGGTGAGAACGGTGGTGAGAACGATGGTGGGATAGATAACCGGCGGTGAGAAACGATAGTTTGTTCGGAAATCGTCAAAAAATCTCCTTCGAAATCGCCTTTGAGAGAAACGGCTTTAGGGTTTTCTGAATTTTGCGGAAAAGTGAACAAAAAACATCTTATATCTCGGGTAAATAATCCGCTTAGGTTTAAGGTTTAAAAGTACATTGGTAAACTTAAAGGTTCGGTACGGTTTAGACGTCTGCCGGATAATGTAGATCAGAAGACTTAATAGTTAGTCGTCTGTTCACCAGACGACTTACTAGTTGAACTCCTAAACTAGTAAGTCGTCTTAGAACCTAAGTTGAACTCCTAAACTAAATTGATTAAATTAACTAACTAACCATGTTATAAAATCAAATTATACTTAAATAGT
>JABAYD010003077.1:0-12002 GCA_014822095.1 Diplotaxis tenuifolia
ATTTGTAGCTTCTTTTAAACGTCTTAAACAACTGACTAAGTTGTTTTGATAAAATTGACCAAACGCTCTTATTGATGGGCCACGTCAATCTAGTTGCTACAGTAACTGACAATGGGCCCAATATTTATTGATGGACTAAATCTATCTAACGGTGATTGAATTTACCCGTTTAGGCCTTTCGTAGCCAAGGTTGAATCTTGAAAAGAAAAATTCGTCAACGAAGGTTGAATCTTGATTGATTACACGACACTTTCATATGATAGGAAACTTTATGTATTCTGCTTTGGTAAGGTCGGCTTTAGGCTCATATACATTGTTCTATATTGATCTCGCAGATTGGCTAAAATAGGCGCAAATAATCAATTCCACTACCCCCTCAGTAATGTCTTTTTCCAAGTGAATTTTATTTACGAAAATAGGAATTCACATAATTCATACCGTAATAAAGGTTTTCATTTTCTCTTTCGCAATCGTACCGCTATTGAACTAGGTTAAGGGGGTCATGCTCAATTAAATGATAGGATTAAGCTTTATAGTAGAGCAAAAAACGGATTGGGATTATTGTCAAGAAAAAAGGATTGGATTAGAAGTAGGCCAAAGCATCGTCTGGTGCATGCATTCGACGAATATTTGGTTAGTTAGTGGTATGTTTGAAATTATTTTATTTATTTTTTAATAATTCTTTGGACAATTCCCGGGAACAGTTATCTGCGATGTGTTTTGTTCTTGCAAATTTTCCTTGGTTATTGTAAAGACATACGCCCAAAATCACTTTGTAAAAATAGTTTAAGAAACCTTAATTATAACATTGTACGAGCAAATGTATTTTAATTTAATCGCAAACGCAAATGGCTCTAGTACTCCATGTATTGGTTTGTAATTTGTAGCTACGACCAAGCATTTAAACAATGTAACAACCATCAAATTACCCAAACATCTGGTTTCATCGCAATAAACCCAACAAAGGATAGAAAATACTTATGATATGCTGATAAAATAAATATTTTAAAAACAACAAATAAGACCAAAGGTCATATATAGTTTCGTCATCTTTACTCCTCGGCTTCTGTCGGTGCCGCCTCCTCAACTACCGGAGTTTCGGTTTTCTCTTCTTCCTTCTCTACCTTTGGCTCCTCTGGTGTCTTCTCAGTTTCTTCATTTTCTTTCTCTGGCTCTTCAACAACCACCTCTTTGCTCGTTTCTACGACTGGTGCTTCGGATTCTTGTTCAGTTACGGCGGCTGGAGCAGGAGCAGACTCGGTCGCGGCCACGACTTCTTCCGCCTGTTCGGTTACCACAACTGGCTCCTCCACTATCTTGGTTGGTACCTCAACGTTCTCTGCTGCTGGAGCAATCACTTGTTCAACCTGGAAGCAAACACACGCTTAGTATTAAAATCATTTTGCTGTTGATAGACATTATACTTATATGTATATAGGTATGTAGGATGATCTTCTGAACAAGTATAAATAACTAGTTCTTAAATCAAATCTAACTAGCTTTAACAAATAATTAAAGATTGAGGTTGGAATCTTATTAATAAGAATAAAACTTAATAAGTTAGATCATACCTCAACGTTGGCCATTTCGAAATGAAAAAAAAGGTAATTAAAGAGGAAAATATAAAGAAAATGAGAAGAGGAGTAATAGTGTATGTGATGCTTTGGTGAGTGAAGATGTTTGGGCGAGAAGAGCTATTTATAGCTGAAGCAATTGCTTTACAATTTTTTTTTAATATATATGTCAAAATAATTTATTTTGTCTATAATGTTATTAATTAAAGAATCATGATGATGAATATTGCACATGAAAGCATCTTTCCCCTTATATATAAAAGTATTTATGTACTAATTTCCACCCATGCCACATAGATATTGAACTTCATCACGTAACCATTACTCGTCAAGTTGTGAATTGTTGTTATTAGAAAATGTTAAATTGTTATATATTTTCGACTAATTAAGAACTTGAATTAAATTTTTCATAAGAAGGAATTCTATTTTACAAAAATTAATTGATTATTGTATGCGGTAGAATATTTTGAGAAGTGTTTGTTTTGCTTCTGATGTGGCTCAGTAAACGTTACAACAAACCTTCTCGTTGTGTTACTAACGTTGAACTCTTATAACATTATACGTTTCTTTTTTTTTTGTAACTTTATACGTTTCTTTTTTTTTCGAACTGAATTTAAAATTATACGTTACAAACAACTTCTCATATTACCGTTCTTAAAGTCTTTGATAAATTTATTAGAATTTGTATTGGGTAATCCAGCTAGGTAAGGTAGCAGCTTTAGTGTATTGATTAGCCAAATGATCAATGTTCTTTTCACTTTGTGTCGAAATGAACCCTATAATATAAAACCTTGTTTTCCTAAACTATGGATGTTGAACTTTTAGCAGCTCTAGCATGTTTTAATTTTAGTCGAGTCTTTGTTGTGGGGATTAGATTGTCCAGTGAATTTTAATTGTGATCATTTCGAATTTAAACCAAGCATCGATGATAAGCAAAGTCTCTTAATCATTATCAAAAAATAACCAAGCATCGAAACGGAAGATTTTAATGAACTTGAACAGCAAAGCGTTAATTCCAAGTTATGTTTGGATTGTTCTTAATTAACCCTTTGATTTCCATTAACGAGTGAAAGAATAGCTCAAAATTGTAGATGATGGTATACAGAGTAGGAACCCTCGAATCAAAATCAATTCAAAAATAATGACCCAGTTGAATTTTGGTGAAAATGATATTCTGGAGAATAAGAACCCTTGAATAAAATGTAGAGGTCATATTATTTAGGTATTCAAAAATCAAATCATTTTGTTTTCAGACTTTCTGTAATAAATTTAATATCTCTTACAATTTATTTCAGTTTTTTGGGATTAAAAAAACTAATGTAATATGAAAAAATTACCTGCCATGAATCAGGAATGAACGAGGGTTAAAGGCCATGTGTAAACAATTTTGATCATGATTGAGATCGATTATTGTCTGAGAAGACAATGCAATATTTTTTTTTTGTAAACTGGCTTTGAGAATGCAATATTTACTACTTTTCATTTCACGCTTATTAATAATGTGAACTATTAAAGAATTCTTTTTTCTCTTTTGATAATTATAAATGTTTACAAATTAATAATCAGAACTAGTGTGTTTGATTATAAGGGTTCCTTCTCACATAATAGTACGCTTCCTCTATTTTAAAATCGATACCATAATTTGATTACTGACGACGTGGTTACAAGATCAAGCGGGCCCATGTGAGTGTGAGCCAGGTAGGATTGATTTCTCGTGAATGTGTACCCACGTACACGAGTTTACTTCATCTCATTGGTTTGGGTTAAATAGACATTTGAGAGGAGGGTATAAGCATAAATAATAAATACCAAAATAAATGAAAATATAAAAAAACAAAATACTATCTTTAATAATATTATTTAAATTCTTACTGTATTCCTATATTTAGTGCATTTTATTATTCTCTGATAAAACCAGTTTAACATGAAAAGTAGAAAATATATGAATATATCTTACTGTGTTTGGTTTAGCGACATATTTTGACTTTGGATACTATTGGTCATTGAAATGACAATTAAATTAATCAATTTATCGACTATGATTAGGCTTTAAAAGGTAGATCTATATTTAGGTTTTAGTTTTGGAAATATATCGAACAAACTTTCGAATAAACTTGCACAATCTGTAAAGATGGCCAGCAGAAAAGCTGGTAAAAGGAGTTGGACGGCTAAGATGACCCATTACTGGGTCCCAATTCTTGTATTAATTCTGTCCGAAAAATAACTAAAGGTAGTAACGCATCAATAATGCATAATGGATGCTGTTACAAAATTGGAAATTTTAGGCAGGTGAATAAAAGAAAAATAAGACATGATATCTTAGGAATAAGCTAACCCCGAAGATTAATGCCGATCGGTTAAAGAAACTTACAGCCTCTTAATACAATAATGCATCCATCACCATCTTAGAAGTTCCGTAAATGTAATTATTTGGTCACAAATATAATGGCTACAACTTACAATCTCTTAACACAATAATGCATCCATCCCTTAATTCTCTACTCTGTATTTAAATAATAGAAGGTGTTAATAATATTTTTGTAACTTGGCTTATAATAGACGATAATTTCCGAATTGGTTAATAATATTTATAAATATAGATCTGAAAAAGTTGAAAATAATTCACTTTTGATGTCCCAACCCCATGTCTTGAACATGTGTACGTTTCCGAACAGGCTGAAGGATTTATGTCTCAAGAATTTTATATACGTTTGATTCTAAGCCGTTGATTTAGAAAGAGGGATCAAATGAGACGTTAGAGGATTCATATGGTGGGGTTGGTTTCGAAAGAAGAGAATCTCTTTGTAGCAAAATAGTTGGCACTTTGAGGGCTTGATGATGATGATGAACTTTATGTGATTTTTTTAAAAATTATACTCAGGAAATATTCATATGCATGTGTCATCAAGTGGAAAGGGTTCGAATTTGCCCGAAATCAGATATAGCTTACAAAAATCTGGCGGGCTTTGATATCCAGATAGATGACTGAAGTATAACGACAATTTGAGTATCAAACTGGGATGTAGTAGGGACAATAAGCAAATATTTGGATATGATCATAAATGAGTAAGGGTGGACTCAAATTTGGTTTGAAACTCCGAAAATATTAATCATGAATGAACAAATAAGCTTAAAAAAACGAACAAACTCATAAATTTACCAAACATATCAGATAAGAAAATAAAAGAAATGAAAAGTTAGATCCCGTCTAATGTAGGATTTTTACCAAAAAAGGCTAAAATGGAAAGGAAAAGCTGGATGAAATATTTAATTTAGAAAAAATCTCAAATTCAGGACAAACTTAAAGTTTGAAACTAGCAGAAATATATGTTTCATTACTAAAATTTTCTATCTATTAATAATAAAAAAACTAAAATATTTTTGTGAAATTGGGCTCCCTGCACACCATTTTCCCTTTAATTCATTCTATACCCTATTTCTTCCTTATATCTCTCATCTTGGCACATTACTACTTTCCCCATCAAACCATGGCAAATCCCTAAGAGCATCATTGAGAATCCAGAGAAGAGGAGGGGTTCTCACAGTTTTCTAAAAGAAAAAAATTAAAATAAGGAATAGTGATGAATCTGTTTCTTGCAGGCTCTCTGCAGTGAAACCCTCTCTTCTGAGGTTCGTCACGGCCCGGGATTGGTCGAGTTTTTTTTTTTTAAAAAAGAAAATCAAAAAGAAAAAAAATTAATAATGAAAAAATCAAAAAGATGTGGATGGTCTAATTTCACTCTTCTTTAAGGGTTTCTATCCAATTCACCCAATACTTTTTGTTAATGATTATTATTAAGTGAAATTTTTACAGACCGCTATTTGTAACTAGCAGAAGTCTATGTTTCATTACTAAAATTTTCTATTTTTAATAATTACAGAACTAAAATATTATTTTTTAATGATTATTATTAAGTGAAATTTTACAGACATCTATATTTAATAGTTATTATATTGGACTTTAGTATTGGGGGATTGATGCTTGATTTTCATAGTCCAATAATTTTACTTTTTTTTTTTTTGAACACTAGTCCAATAATTTTACTAAACACTTTTTTTGACACTGACTCCAAATTGTATCGAGTCTCCAGTACCGCGGTTCGCTGGTCACAGTCATGCATGGGTATATTGAGATCTACGTGAATGCATGTATATATTCAGATGCATGTACGTGTGCTGCATAATTAATTATGATGTCCCATTTATTTTTAGAAAATAAATCATGTGAACGGGAAAGACTGCAAGTCCTAAATTAAGGATCACCGCATGACTTTTTCTCCGAACTCAATATTTAAACATTCCTCAAGCAAAAACACCAAAAAGCTCTCTCTTTACCTGTTTTTAAATTTTCTTTAATCTTCTCCTTGTTACCTCCTTCTCATTTTTTTGACAAAAAAAAACAAACCCTTTAACTAAACTCTCTTTATTTATATCTCGGGGAAGACTAATTGCTTGTCTTTTCATCTCCAGGAATTCTTACTGAATCATATCCAACAATGGAATTTTTTTAGGAACCAAATTAAATCAGAACAAGAGATATCAAGAAAACAAAGATGGATTTGAAAGAGGAGGAGAAGAAAGCTGAAGAAACTTCAGATGATCCAAAGGGACAAGGGACGTTAAGCAGAAAGAACAGCCACAGCTCTTTGTGTCCGACAGATGATGACGATGAAGACGAAGACAAGAAGCCTGAACTTGGTCCCATGATCGCTCTCAAAGAGCAGCTCGAGAAAGACAAGGTTTTGAGCTCATGTCCTGTTTGCTTAAATTATAATAACACATTGCATTTTGGTTATCCTACTATGTTAGTCCACAAATGTTACATATTTTGTTTTATATTCTTTTAATGTTCTTTATTTGACCTATATAATTATAGGTGAATTTAATTCGTTTTCAAAACCTAGACGACAGTCTAATCATTTTTGGTACCACTGAAATATTTTTTAGGATGATGAAAGCTTGAGGAAATGGAAAGAACAACTTCTAGGCAGTGTGGACATGGAGGAGGTTGGAGGTAAACCAAATTCTAGTACCCATTTTAGCTCTATTGTTTAATAACAAATAAATCCGGTTTAAATCGAATGAATTACAGTCAGTTTATTACATTAATGTTTTTTTTTGGGTGCACATAGTATATATGTATTTGTAATTTGATATAATAACAAAATCTATATACAGAGACTCCGGATCCGGTGGTAAAGATAATGTACTTAACAATTAGGTCACCGGAAAGAGACGACATGGTATTGACTGTTCCTGAAGATGGAAAACCGACTTCGAAAGGACCATGGTTTACTCTCAAAGAAGGCTCTAAGTACACTCTTGTATTTACATTCCGTGTAACCAACAACATTGTGTCCGGCCTCCGGTACAGCAATACGGTTTGGAAGACCGGACTCAAGGGTAAACTTTAAAGCACCGTGTACCACACAATACAATAAACTTTGAAGCCTTTTTGCTAATTTTCTCTCTTTCCTTGAGAACAGTGTATAGTAGAAAGGAGATGTTAGGAACGTTTAGTCCACAGGCGGAACCTTATAACCATGTCATGTTTGAAGAATCGACACCGTCTGGTATGCTTGTTAGAGGCTCTTATTCCGTTAAATCTAAGGTATCAAAAATCAAATACTAGTTAACTTTTCTATCATGTATACATCGAAACGACGTTTATATATCAAAAATGTTTGCAAGAGATTGTTATGAAATTAAGAAAAATCATCTTAAGTTTGCCAATAAATGTGTCTTATTACTGTCTTTCAGTTCGTAGACGACGACAATAAGTGCCACTTGGAGAACAACTACACCTTCGACATTCGCAAGAATTGGCTGTGATACTTCACATAAGTTACTGGAAGAAGAAAAACACATTATATTAGTAGATATTCATTATTGTTTCAATTTTTTTTTTGTTGTCTATCTTTATTTCAAATTGGTCTTAAGATAAGGTTATTCATACATATTGTCCTTATTTTTGGTAAAGTAAATTATCTACTTCATCTCGGTTAAATGTGATAGTCCTTTCCATGTTGGAAATTCTTAGTGAAACTAAATTGTAAGAAATTTTGGTATGTTTTTACTTTCTATTTAAATTTAGACGAACTAATGAAAATCTTACAAGAAGAACGAGTAGTTGTACAAAACATTTTAGTGATATCCTTAAAAGACCATTCTATTAAGTTTTTGTCACCGAAAAAGTTAAGGGAGTTAATGTATGCATGGATAGTGATGAAATAACAAGATGGAAGAGAGTTCGTTGACCAAAAAATCATACTGGAAGAGTGCATTTAAGTAAAGTGCACACTTCAAGAACATTGAATGCTTTACTTAAATGAATTTTAAGCACACTGCACTATCGACCTCATTTAACCTAATTAACAGAACTATATTCGCATATAAACAAAGCCAATAACATTCTCCAAGTTACAGATTTCAACTCTTACACAAACCAAAACCAAAACCAACTTTCATAATGAAGAACTCCTACAAGTTTCGAACCCTCTTCTCTTCTCTCATCTTCTTCCTATTCCTCTTCACACTCCTCCTACCAATTTTGAGAACCAACGCAGTCAGCTCCGGTGGTAGTTGCCGACATCCGCCGTCACAAAACAGCTGCAAGACATGCATGGCGGAGCAGATGAAATACGACTGCCCTAAGTGTGTGCCGGTGCTCCGATGCATGGCTCGTTGCCTTTGGGGTGGTGTGTCTCAGAGGACATGCACCACCACATGCGGGTGCGACACTGTAGCCAAACCCTCGCTTGTGGAGTGCAAACGCTGTGTTTCTAGGTGTAAGTGTAGCTGTGCGAATTAGAAACTTGGCGACTTATAATGCTCTCCTATTGATGTTGAAATAATGTGTTGAATGTTGGATCTTTGTCGTTTATATAATGTTGAATGCTTTACCTATATACTGTATTTCGTATATTAATCACCGACGATATATATCTAAGAGAAATACATTTTGAAAGGAGTGAAGATTTATTGTTATTATTTATACGACATTGTAATAACAAGAAATACATTATAAGATGGTAACAGACATAAAAATACTGTACTCCATTCTATGTTAGGGGAAAAAGAGCAAAATATCCACAGAGAAGAAAACTATGGAAAAAAAATAATTACTCAAATATCAACCACACACACACAAATTAAACTCTCGCAGCTAAAATAATGTAATTGTGTGAGTAGTCGTTAATCATGATGCAATACATTTTCTTAGCTCTCACTGGTTTAAAACTAGTAGTAAGGAGGAGGAGATGAAGCATACGAGTCACTTGGAATCGGTGGTGGAAGAGACGTGTCAGGGTACGAAGGAGGAGGTGGTGCTGTGTAAGAATATTCAGGAGCTGGTTCGTAACTTGGTGATGCTGGTGGAGAATGGCCGTCGTGACATCCCTTTGCTGGCGGTGGAGACTGGCTTGGTGAATAGTAGTACTCAGTTGGTGGTGGAGGACTTGTTGTTTCGGATGGATAGTATACCGGTGGTGGTGGAGGAGGACTTGATGTTTCCCACGGATAGTAAACTGGTGACGGTGGTGGACTTTGTGTTTCCGGTGGATAGTATGCGGTTGGTGGTGGTGGACTTGGTGTTTCCCACGGATAGTAAACCGGTGATGGTGGTGGAGGACTATGTGTTTCCGATGGATAGTATACGGCTGGTGGTGGTGGACTTGGTGTTTCCCACGGATAGTAAACCGGTGATGGTGGTGGAGGACTTTGTGTTTCCGATGGATAGTATACGGCTGGTGGTGGTGGTGGTGGACTTTGTGTTACTGGTGGATAGTATACTTGTGATGGCGGTGGAGGGCGTTGTGTTTCTGGTGCATAGTATACCGGTGATGGTGGTGGCGGGCTTTGTGTCACAGGTGCGTAGTATACAACAGGCGGTGATGGACTTGGAGGTGGAGGAGATGAGTACACATAAGGCGGAGGAGGAGGAGATGAGTATGCATAAGGCAGTGGAGGAGAATTGTAAACGTAAACAGGTGGAGGAAGCATCCGAACAGTGGGTGACATCTTGAACATCGGTGGTGGTGGAGAGAAGATGTTGAAACATCCAAACTTACTGCAATCAACAGGACGAGCGAGCAGAGATAAACACTCTTCAACCGATCTTTGAAGATCCATACCAGTAATACAGTTCGTGGAGCCGTTCACCATGGCCTCGGCTAAAGATAAAGCTGCGCATATAGGAGCACGACCAGTGAAGAAGTTGGAAGCGTAAGTAAAGTTCTCAAGGTTAGGAAGCTGGCAGATACTTGGAGGAATGAGTCCAGAGAAGCCATTGTTAGCCACATGAAGCTCTTCTAAGCTCTTCATGTTGCCGATGCTAGACGGTAACACACCACGTAGAATGTTCGAACTGATGTCGAAAACCGTGACGTTCTTGAGGTTTCCTATCTGAGGAGGTAAACAACCGGTTAAGTTAGCGTTGGAGAGGATAAGCTCGTTGAGTGTTTTCCCCATTTGACCAATACTTCCCGGTATGCATCCTCCGAGATCGTTCTCTGCAAGAACCAGAGCTGAGACCGGAGAGTTCCCCATGTTGTCGGGGATCCCAAACCGAAACCTGTTATGGTTCAAGAATATAGCGTCGAGCTCTCTGTCGAAGAGCTCTGAAGGGATCATGCCTTCGAAGTCGTTGAAGCGGAGATCCAAGAACTTAAGGGAAGGCAAAGAGAGGACAACGTTAGGGAACTTCCCAACGAATCTGTTGTTGCTAAGGTCAAGCTCGTGGAGAAGCTTCATGCGATTGAACGTGAGAGGAACTTCGCCGCAGAAACGGTTTGAGTTAAGATGGAAGAGAGCGAGATCACAGAGGAGACCAAGCTCGGCAGGCAAGTAACCAGCCATGTCGGCGTGGTTGAGATCAATGCCTGCAACGACTCTGGTCGGGTTGGAACCAGGAGAAGGAGCACAGTAGATTCCATTGTAGGAGCAAACATCTGAGCCGTTCCAATTGGCTGTGAAGTTGAAAGGATCAGAGAAGATTGTTAGTTTCCATGATTGGAGAGCAATGTAGGCTTCAAGTAGCTTCGGGTTCTCGAACTTGAGTTTTGGGTCTACTTTGATATGATCTCCCAAGTCTCTTTCGTTGCGGCCATCTGCTTTGATCTGTAATAAACAAACGGAGGAGATCAAGAGGAAGAAGACAAGACGATGAGGAGGGAATAGCATTTCTTATGGGTCAAGAAACCTAATTTTTACTAATGATGATAACATTTATTATCTTTATGTGGTCTTCATCTTTATAAAACAGTTTCGAAACTCCAAAGTCGTTATCTCTTTCCATCTCTTGTTTCCTTTCTTTTATTTACTGAATGTGTCAATTAGTGACATGTTTACATGTAGAGGAGACACGAAGAGCTGACCTTAGCGCAGAGGTGAAAACCATCGTCACTGATTTTTCTAACGTGGATGCATGTTCAGCCGTCAACCTTTAATCATATAAAAGACAGTTAAAATATGTCTTTAACTCAAAGACATGACTGCACGATCTATGGAAAACAAGAGGTCAAAGAAAGACAAACCTGTACGCACGACCAAATGGGAAATAGAACCTGGACGCGTGTCTGTCATGGTCCATGGAAACGTGTATATATCTATCATCATTCCTTAGATCTTTTAAGGAACGTACCAAAGTTTATCCCTATGATAATGAGTTTTTCACCAGTTGGTAAGCAACAAGCATACATTCAAAGACGATATCTTCTTTCAGTTTGTTGAATAATAGGAATAGCATGATCCTAACCTCTATGGTTTCATTATTTATAAGGTTTTGAAAGCGACTCCCTGGCACAGAACGCTGGTGTGAGTTCAGCTAGCTGACACAACATCAAGCAAGGAATATAAAATTAGAGAATAAGATGTGCATTGTCTGATGATCAACAAAGTCTAAAGAAAATCAAAAGATATACAAATCGTCTAAATAAAATGAGTTGTCAAGCTAAGCTTAGAACTTCCGTGGCTAGATAACTCGCTTTCGAGCAATGTGTCCAGGGTACTTACAAAGAGGCGAATCACATGTTTTAAGTATCTTGCCTGCTCTGGACATTGATCCAAGTTGATGCATAGTCCCTAAAAACAGAGCAAACAATGTCCTAACACATCCCAATTCAGAATAATCACCGATTCCACATACTAACTATTGATCAAAGTGTTGAAGCACATTACACTAATAATACCTAAGGACGAAGAAGCTAGCACTTGCAGTATTATAATCTACAAGCACGAAATCTACTCTATATTCGCTTTAGACGTCCGAATCAAAAGAAAAACAACCCGCGGACCTGAAGGAAGCCACATTCGTGTCTTACGGAAGCGGAGGTCACCGCAAATTGAGGAAATCGCCGATAACGACATGTACGGCGGTTTAAGTGGATTCAGCGGCGAGGAAGGCGGAAACGGTACTCGTTAATCGACGAT
>JABAYD010003081.1:0-12121 GCA_014822095.1 Diplotaxis tenuifolia
AATTTTTTATCAGATAATTTTAGGAAACAATGAAATCGACGCGTGCGATGCACGGGACACAATACTAGTATATATACACGACCAAGGCAATAAAGATTTCTGAGGAAAACCCTAATTGTTGAATTGCGGCGAGAGTTGGATGGCGAGGATGAAGAGCGATCTTGGTGAGAAACTGGCCGGGGCTGGGGATAAGATACTGGCGAGGGTTCCGATAACATCACTGAAGGCGGTTCGATCAACTTGCAAAGAATGGGACGCTCTAACAAAGAGCTGTGTTTTGGGTAAAGAAGCAGCAGCAGGGGCACCGCAGCATCAGTTTCTGACGATGAATCAGAAGGTCTACTCTCTGAGGTTCAGAGAAGATTTTGGTGATGTATCGGTAAAGCAGGTAGATTTGCTTAATGAATTGGAGGTATCGAACGTATATCACTGCGATGGGTTGGTGTTATGCGTGGCTAAGGACAAGGACGACCCGAAGCTGGTGTTGTGGAACCCTTATCTGTGTCAAACAGCGAGGGATGTTGTTCTGTACAGCTTATAGACGGAGATGGTATATACAATGTCTCTAGCATTGATCATTTCACTAAAGAGGTGAAACTTGGAGAGTGTGGTCTCTCTCGTATGCTGTCGTCTCCATCAGGACCATCATGGGTCCTCAAAGCAGCGGTATGCATTTTTTCTTAATACGAAGGAGTTCTGTAATATTTCTACAGAATGTTTGTGGTTTTTGACAGGGAAGAGTACACTACTGAATAGTTTGTTTGGAACAAACTTTATGGAGGTGGATGCATTTAAAGGAAGGTATGAATGATATCATTTGATAGTATTTTCTTTTTAACTATTGGGTAAAAATTTGTCACCTGATTGGGAACTGTGTATAGTTCTCAGACCACTAAGGGTTTTTGGCTTGAAAACTGTCTTTCAGGTAATAAACAATGTCTTTCAGGTACTTGTTTTGTGATTAGAAAGTTTAGAAAAACTCTTTATTTTGTATC
The DNA here is from genome assembly GCA_014822095.1 of Diplotaxis tenuifolia. Taxonomy (NCBI): domain Eukaryota; kingdom Viridiplantae; phylum Streptophyta; class Magnoliopsida; order Brassicales; family Brassicaceae; genus Diplotaxis; species Diplotaxis tenuifolia. The sequence goes on from JABAYD010003081.1 coordinate 996, forward strand.
AACTTCTTTGGTGCGGTGTGTTTAACACGTTATGATGAGATTGTTTAGTCCACGTAAAACAACAATGATGTTTGTAATACTAGATAAAACCAGGGCACACTCTCTTCTCATTTATTTTTACATTGCAAATCTGTATACTACTAACTTGTTTTATTGATATGATTGTTTTTTTTGGGCTGCAGACCCCATTGGAGAATTTAGAGCCTGTCTTAAGAGAAGATATTCAGAAGGTAGAAAAGAGTGACTCTCCAGCTAATTCCAAATTAGTAATCATAGAAAGGAAGCTGATCAACGATTTGTTCTTTATTGTGGCAGATTTAGGACTCTGCTTCCAAAGCCTGAAACACACAAAGAAACTCCTATGAGTGGCTTCTTCAATGTATGTTATGTTATAGAATGGTTGCCACATTTCAGATATTTCATTGTGTTTCTCTCTTTTGATGGTTAGGTTGAAGTTATTGCTCTTTCCAGTTATGAGGAGAAGGAAGAACAGTTTAAAGAGCAGGTTTGTGTGTGTGTGTGTGTGTGTAAGAGGCCAAGTTTTTTTTATTTTACACAAGTGTTACACACTGGCTTGCTTTTATAGACATGTTTTTTTTTTGTTCTGAAACTTAGGTGTCTAGTTTAAGACAACGGTTTTATGCATTCTATTGCACCGGGTGATCGCTCTCTTTTTCATAAACCGCAGCCACACTGCAACTGCAAGGTGGAAGAGGCTTGTACGTATCGAGCTCTTCCCACAACTTAGCTAGACGTCCAAAGTACTCCATTACTGTCTGTCCATCTTGTTTACAAGAAGCAAGTTGCTCCTTGAGATGATGTATTCTAACTTTGTTTCATACTGAGAAACGTTTGTTTAAGTTCTCCCAAAACTTGAGAGAATCGGATATGAAAGTGATGGTAGAACGAACGCGTGCTTCGATCGAAGAACAGATCCAGACAACAATCATAGAATTGACAGACGACCATAACTCGAACTGAGGATCGTTAATGGCGGGTTTCGGTATGGAGCCATCAACGAACCCTAACTTCCTTTTAGGCCTAAGAGCATTGACTAGCTCCGTGGACCATTCACTGTAATTATCACCCGTAAACATCACCGATGTTATCACAGCTCCTGGATTGTCAAACGCAAAGAATAAGGGGTGGTTGAACTGGCGACACTTTGCTCAACTTGAGACTTGCTTGTCGCTTCTGTGTTTTTACTTGCGGAAGACACATCTGTGTCGACCATGACTAGAAGCTGTTGTTCTTACCAAGAACAAACAATTTTGATCGACATAGATTAGGTCACATAAAATTTATTGCTCTGATATCATGTAAAGTAACGACAATATTGTAGACTCTCAACTTGGTTTGTATTGATAATAGACAAGAGTATATATACAAAGGTGTGAACCGACTTTCTCAAACCTAGACCTAGAGAGAATAGAAAATATAACAATAAGATAATGAGGGTGTATCAAGAGAATCCTTATCCAGGATTCACTTGCCTAATATAAAACAATATCACATTTTTGTTTAATAAGATTACCAAAATTGATGATTGACTAATGGATCGGATCCTTATAAAAGTTATTTAATAGCTATAAAGATTAGAAATTAAGATATCTGAAACCAAATTTGAAAAATCAAAGAATTTAGATTATTAATTTTTCGAAAAGGACTTTAAATCATATATGGATCATTGCTACACCAATCGTTTGTAAACTACAAGGCTTAGTTAAGTGTACTTCACTCAGATCGGTTAAGAGATATATCAGGATTGCTGGATAATGTGAAAGTCTTGAGTTGTGGGTTCTTGTAGACTGAAAAATATGAATGATCGAAGTATGTATAGTTTTATTTCCTCATATATATATGTGGAAGAAATGAAGAATGTAGTTCCAGATATAAGTTTATCCTTTGCTGGATTAATTGGTACAAATGAAATTGCGGTATCTAGCGAATCTTGCTAAGTTATCTACTAGAATCTCGAGAAGTAAAACTATCAGAAAGGTTGAATACCAATGAATGGATGCGATTATGGTTTCCGACCTCTGTAGACCAAAATGATGTGATTGTGCAAGAGTTCGTGGTCTCTTTGTCTGTATGTCCTTGCATTGTGCTATATGATAACTACTGTATTATATATTTTTTAGGTGACGGTGGTTCATACAAGCATACATGAGTAAATTTTGTTTTATGCTAAGTGTTAGCATGTATTTTAATGTCGTTGTTTCATGAGTTATGTGTTCAATGTTACTCGCACATTGAACACATTGTGGATGAACTACCGCCAGTCATGCGAAAAATGTCTTTTGTGGAAAAACAAATCATTGTTTCGGAGAAAATCATTTGATGGAATATAGAAAGATAGAAAAAAAAAAAATCATTGAACCGAATAGCCTTAAACAGATTTTAAACCAATACAACTCTAGGTTGGTTAACCTCAGATCATAAAACCAATATAAAGTAACGAACGTGATGACGTTTTGACATTTTAAGAAAAGAACGCTGCCGTTTTGTTAAAACGCTAAAACCCCCCCTCTGAACCTCATCCTCTCGAGCTACCTCCCAGCTAAGACCCTCCTCTTACAGGTTGGAGAGACAGAGCTTAAACCCCAAATCTTCGTTTAAATTTCACTCTTCTTCCGAATTTATGGGTTGCGGAGTTTAGTCTCAGTACAAGTTCGTTTGATTCTGTAAAAGAGCTCTTAAAGTTCATCTTTCATGGCGTCTCTCTCCTTCACCCAATTCCTACCATTCCCCAGGTCACTTTCTAATCTCTGAGAATTATCTTTCATGGGTTTTCATCGATTCGGTGCAAAACTACTTGTGTTCTGTTATTGGTGCCCAGAAATGTGATAAAGTTTTGTCCTTTATGGTTTTTGCTCATATTTGATTCTCGCAGATGCAGTGTAGATGTTGTTCCTTGTCTCCAGTCACTGGGCTTTGTGAAGTTTCGAGGTGAAAGATTAAACAGTAGACAAAGCTTTTTGATAGCTTCTGGTAGGAGAAAGTTATCAGAGTCTGCACCTCTTGAAGAAGACGATGGTGGAAACGGAGCTGTGGTGGGAAAGAAACCAACCAAAGCTCCTAAGAAGACTGGTGCAAGAACAGCTAAGAAGAAGGTGGTAGCAAAGGATGAACCTTTAGATGAAAGTGATGATGTTTCAGACAACGAAAGCGACACAAAGGAGGAGCAGCCACGGAGAACTCGAAAGAAAGGTAATAATGTCTTTCATCATTTTTCTCAGTTTGTTGATTTGCTCAAATGTTTTTACACTCTTTACAGCTTCACCAGCAGCAGCTTCTTCTGAAGAAAAAACTAAGAAAGTGAGAAAAAAGAGGACTAGTAAAAAGGATAAAGAAGTGGAAGATAGTTTAGTTACTAGTAGTATTACATATGATGAGGAGGTTAGTGATGTGGAGGAAGCTGTGACTGTTGAAGCCACTGATGCTGACAGTGAAGGAGAAGAGATTGATCTAAGCAAACATGAAACTGAAGAAGATATTAGTCACACATACGGATGGCCTCCTCTTGTATGTTGCTTTGGATCTGCACAACATGCTTTTGTGCCATCAGGAAGGCCAGCGAACAGGCTTTTGGATTACGAACGTCAGGAACGGATGAGAGACGCTGTGTGGGCTCCGGAGAAGTATATCAGAGCTCCTGGAGGATGTGCAGGAGGTGTTGCTATTGCTCTTGCAAGCTTGGGTGGTAATGTTGCTTTTATGGGGAAACTGGGAGACGATGACTTTGGTCAAGCCATGTTGTATTATCTGAATGTGTGTAAAGTCCAGACGAGATCAGTGAAGATTGATAGTAAAAGGGTTACTGCGTGTTCGTCTATGAAGATTAGCAAGAGAGGTCGCTTGAAATCTACTTGTGTGAAGCCCTGTGCTGAAGATTCACTTTCAAAATCTGAAATCAACGTTGATGTCCTCAAAGAGGTAACTCTTGTCTAGGAGATTGGATTCTGAACTCATTTTCTTGTTCACTGATAACTTTGGTACAGGCGAAGATGTTCTACTTCACAACACATTCACTCCTGGATAAGAAGATGATGTCAACTACATTACAAGCTATCAAGATATCAAAGCAACTAGGGAATGTCATTTTCTATGACTTGAACCTTCCCTTGCCGCTATGGCTATCTCTGGAAGAAACAAAGAGTCTTATACAAGAAGTGTGGGATCTTGCAGACGTCATTGAAGTCACCAAACAGGAACTTGAGTTCTTATGTGGAATAGAACCAGCTGAAGAGTTCGATACAAAGAACAATGACAGTAGTAAGTTTGTGCATTACGAGCCAGAAACAGTGGAGCCGCTTTGGCATGAGAATCTCAAGGTTTTGTTTGTGACCAATGGCACTTCTAAGATTCATTACTATACCAAAGAGCATAATGGTGCTGTTCTTGGGATGGAGGATGTTCCTATTACTCCTTTTACTAGGGATATGTCAGCTTCTGGAGATGGCATTGTTGCAGGTACAGTTTGGATTTTATGTCTTTATTGGATAGTTAGGATGGGGATTAACTGAACTTCACACTCTGTTTCAGGTCTGATAAGAATGCTTACGATTCAGCCAGATCTTATGAATGACAAAGGGTACTTGGAACGCACAGCAAGATATGCAATTGAGTGTGGAGTTGTTGATCAATGGTTGCTGGCGCAAACTCGAGGATATCCTCCAAAGGATGATGACATGGAAGGAGGAGAGGAAGAGGATGATGAAGAGGAGGAAATGGAATTAGATCCAAATGGTATAAGATCGATAACAGAAAGGGAGTACCGAACCTCAAAGCCTTATGATGAACCAGATGGTCCATACGTTATGAAACCAGAAGAGGAAAGGGAGTACCGGAAGCTAGAACTTGTTGGTTCAGTGGGTGAAGATGATGATAGTTCTTGATACTCTAATAAGTTTTGGTTCTTTCTTTTTGGGAAATTTGTTTTTTTTTTTTATGCCAAAACAATAGTAACTATGTCCCATTAGCTTAATCTCATATAATTTATGTTTCATTAGGCTAAATATTTTCTAAAAAGCAATAATGTCTTTATTTGTATTAAAAATTCGAAATTATAATTAAAAAAACAATAGTGAAATATTAAAATATAATATATAATTAAACTGTTATAAAAAATTAAAGTAAATTAAATAAAAGAAAACATTTAAAAATAAAGGTGTTGTAAAAATAATAATTAAAATATTGTCAAAAATAAATAATTCAAGTGTTGTAAATGGAAATAATGTCCTTATTTGCAATTAAAAATTCAAAGTAACAATTAAAAAACAATAGTTAAATAGAAAAATATAATAATTAACTAAAAACAATAGTTAAATAGAAAAATATAATAATTAATTAAAGTGTTGTCAAAAAACTTAAATTAACAAAAAGAGAGAACATTAAATATTAAAGTGTTGTATAAAAAAACCTAAAGTATTGTAAAAAACAAATAATTCAAGTAATTAAAATATGCATTTTTTTAATTTTGTTTATGAAAAATCGTTTTTTAATATGGAAACTGAATATTTGCAAATATTTTATTTCTATATTTGAGAAACTTAATATCTTTATCCGTAAAATTTGTATTTTACTATATTTAGAATACATTATACATATCTGAAATCAATTTCTACATGTTTTAAAAGTATAGTAATGTGTAGATTTCAAATTTTATAGAGTTTAGATTTTTAATAATATGTAGATTTTGATTTCTAAACATATTTTCATTACTATTATTTACGTAGAAGACGTTTTCTAAACATTTTAGACTTAATGAAAAAGTAGATTTGATATTTTCACCAATTCTACTTTCTTTAAAACAAAATATGAAATTATAATTTAAACATTTTTTGAACTGAAAAATACAACTAAATTGTATAGGTATTTTATCACTAGTTATAATTTTAGAAAAAAAATTGTTCATAAAACTATTTATTTGAATTATTTTCAAAAATATATAAAGGTATCAAAAGCAAAAATTGTGCAAAATAGAAATTAGTCTAATAGAACATAACTACCATTTTTTGCTCTAAAAAAAAATTCTCCTTTTTTTGTTTGTTTGTTCATTTCCTTGTTCGCATCTTACAACATCTCAGTAGTGTGTAAACTTTTATGTTTGAGTAGCTCACACCTTATCTCAACTCTTTTAAAATCAAAATCTCTAGTAATTGTCCATAAGATATAATATTTTATGCTTTAAAAAATAAAAAAAATAGTTCAATCTCATTTCTATTTCTTCTTCTAAATTAGTGATTGCTATTTTTAATTAAATGTTAAAAATATTTTTTTTCTTCTAAATTAGTGATTGCTATTTTTAATTAAATGTTAAAAATATTTTTTAAAAAATAGTTCAATCTCATTTCTATTTCTTCTTCTAAAAAAAATATTTTTTACATCAAATTTATCCCCCTTTTTCTACTTAGATTACAAAAAGAAGAACAAAAAACTCCAAACTAAAAACCTCTAAATATATAAGCAAAAATAGATTTTTTTAGTCTAGATTCATACTTTTTTTTAAATAATCATTTAAATTTAAAATTTTATAGTTATAACCAGAACAATTATTTTTTGATACACCTATTTTTTATAAAAAGAACCATACTTTTTATTTATATAACAAGCTTTTAGAGAAATTTTAGTTTAAACAAATTCACAATTTTATGGAAATTTTAAAAGTAAATAGGGTTAAGTTGTCAACTTTCACAAATAAAGGTACTTCTTATAAAACTAAAATAAAATCTTTTGAAAATTTATAGAAACAAAAATAGATAATTACATTGGAGAATACTTGAGAGACTGTCTAAGATATGTAAATTTCTTGTAAATTAATTTCTTTTTAGATTTAAATCTTAGCTAGGTCTTATGATGTTTCATCTACAATGTTTACCTTAGGTATTGTGTTATCATTCGTCATATCTAAGAATTGGAAAGAAAAAAATTCCTAACAATATATAAGATACATTACCTTTTATTGCATATAAAATTTCCAAAAAGATTTTTTTAATAATTTAAATAGTAAGAGATTTATTTCAATTTAAATATATATATAGTGGAATTTCTATAAATTAATAATGTTGAGGTTACACCAAAACTATAATTTTTATTAATTTATAAAGATTATTAATTTATCCATATCCTAATTGAACCAAAAATTCAATTTAAAAATATAAAATTATATTATTTTACAGAAATTTTTAGTATATATTAATTTATCGATTATTAATTTAAAAAGATTGTACTGTATCTTGAATTCAACAAAATTAGATTTATATATATCTTTGAAACATTAAAATCATTAATTAGTTGGAATAAAGACTGAATTTTGCTAGTTAAATCTACAAGATAATTAAAACTATTATATAACAGTCTGTAATAGTCGAGATTTTATCAAAAAAAAAAAGAGTCTAAAATAGTCGAGACTCATTAGGTCAACGAGAAAAGGATATTAAAGTCAAGAACATATAAAAAAAAAGCGTCCGCAGTCAAAAACCAAACCAAAGTTGGAGTTCCGAAGAAGAAATAAAAAAGACCGACCCTTTGTTCTTTCTAAAATATTCAAGCTTCCTTTTTTGTTCCTCTCCTTAAAATCAAAGCAGAATCTGTCCGCGAGAGAGAGCCCTCTCTAAAACCTTTATTTAAAGCCTCCTCTCTTCCTCATTCACAAATCTCTCTTTAAAACCTAATCATCAAAAAAAAAGAAAGCTTCCTCCTTTTTACTCTCCTCGGTTCCATCGTTCTCAGCCGCCAGATCGAAAAGGGTTAGCTTTTCTTTTCTAGGGTTTTGGATTTGAATCTTGATTGTTTTGATCTGAATTTGAATTTACCTTTTTTTTTGTGCAGGACGTGTGTGTGCAGATATGGCTGCCGAGGAAGGTGATGTTGTTCAAGCACCTCACGAAGTAGTCTCTGAGGCGTTTGTTCAACAGTACTATCATCTAGTGGGAACCGCCACTCATGAAGCTTATAGGCTTTATGTTGATGGTAGCGTTATCACCAGACCGGGTCCTGATGGTACCATGCTCTCTTTTACATCCCTCGAGGTATAAAATTAATTCACTCTTTTATTTTGCTTGTTTACATCTCACGCTATCCCTGTTTAGGTTAATATTAGGTCAATGTAGTATGTTGGTTGCGTTACTAAACTCATGAGTTATTTACTCCGACATTAAATGCAGTTTTAATCTTAATGGTTTGCTTAGTTATGATTGTCTCTTAATGCTTTTTAAAACCTGAGTTAAGACTTGACATTGTTTTTTAATCATCTTGTGGCTTCCAGGATATCGAGAAGCACTACCTTAACTGTGAATATAAGGGAACTACATACGAATTGATTAGTGTTGATTCTCAGAGGTCGTTGGAAGATGGGATTATAATCATGGTTGTTGGTTTCTTGACTGGTAAAGACAACCTCAGGAGGAAGTTTTCCCAGACGTTTTATCTGGCACGTCAGGGGGCGGCCCGTGTTGTCGTTAATGACATGTATCGTTTTGTTGATGAAGAAGCTAATGTCATGTATCGTTTTGATGGCGAGGAAACAACTTTTCCAGGTGTTGAATCTGGTAAGTGGTCTAAGTCATGTATTCATTAGTGTTCATTATGTTTCTAGTCCTTAACAGATTATGAGAACTAATACCATTGTAGTGCCAGTACCTGAAGTGGTGAAGCCAGTTGCTGAGATAAGCAAGACCGAGAAGATGGATGCTCCTGCTAAGAAGTCCGTTAAACCTGCTGAGGTTAAGAAGGTTGTTGCTGAAGCTACTCCTCCTGTTACTGCTCAAAAACCTAAAGAGACAACTGCTGCTGCTCCGCTTGATGGAGCCAAGATATCTTTTGCTGCGATGGTGAGTTTTCTGCCATGCAGATTATTTGACTTTTGTATTTGACATCTATGCTTAGATTAACTAATGTTTGTGATTACAGGTTCAATCAATGTCGAGGAACGCTGCTCCTTTCCAAGTTAAAGCAGCCGCGGTGCATAAACCTAAATCCATGGCACCAACCAAAGAGCGTGCAGCTCCAGCACCTGCTGCTGTTGCTAAACCTGAAAAGAGAAGTGCCCAGAGGATCGTTGACGAGCCAGGTTAGAAGACAGAGACCACCATCCATTGTCATTTGATTCTTTTCTTGTCTGTTTTGGGATATTAATTTGTTTTTTTTTTGGTTTTAGGAACTTCGATATTTGTGTCAAATCTGCCAATGGATGCAAAGCCGCCTCAGCTCTATGAACTGTTCAAGGACTTTGGCCCTATCAAAGAAGGTGGAGTCCAAATCAGAAGCTCCAGGGCTAGTGGAACATGCTTTGCTTTTGTTGCCTTTGAATCTGTTGCATCTGTGCAGAACATGCTTAAGGTAAATTTACAAATAATACAAGATTCTTGTTTCCTTTTTCAAAAAAAAAACTGGTTATGAATATCTCAAATCCACAGGCTGTCAAGAGCAATCCCTTCAAGCTTGGGGAGCATAAGCTTCGTGTAAAGGAAAAGCAAGTTGAGTTTGATGGAAGCAAACCTTCTTCTGGTGGGAGAAGTGTAGGTAGGAGCAAGGCACAGAATGGGTCTGTAGATGAGAGCAAGACGCCGACTGGTTCGGTAGATGAGGGCAAGACCCCGAGTAGTTCTGCAGATGGAAGCAAGTCTGAGAATGGCTCTGCTGCAGGTGTGGAAGATGATGGGTTCACGACTTTCACAAGCCGTAGGAACAGAAAAGGAAACGGAGACAAGAAAAACAGTGGAGCTACTAAGGTCAAAGCTTGATATAAACAGTACAAGAAAGAGTTACAGTTTTCAAAGCCTTTTGATAGAGAATTAATTGTTTGAAGAGAGTTAAGGGAAGAGCGTTGCAACTTGAGATCATTTTTCGACGTTACAGTTTTACATCTCTTTTATTGTTTAGGTCTTCTTTTTTGTTTTCCTTACTCATGGAACTCGTCATTGTTCTTATATTGTTTTTTTGTTTTTTTGTTTTCTTCAGTCTTTTCACCAGACAAATTTCTATTTTGCCATTCCTTATATTCCAAAAAAAAGTTATTCCAACGTTCACTGCATTGTGTTTTGCCAGACAAATTTCTATTTTGCCATTTCTTCTATTCCAAAAAAAGTTATTCCAACGTTCACTTCATTGTGTTTTGCTTATACTGCACATAACATAAAAATTCAACAGTATGTAATGTATGTATTCTTATTTACACCATGTCATAACTTGATGACTCAGTCCTCAAGAGTGCTTGAGTTTTGAAATGATCTGGACATGCACGTATGCCGTGGTTTCACCAGTCAGTGGACAGTTCTTTTTATTGCACAATGTTTTAACTATGAATAGATATGGTCCTTGCAAATGGTGAAGAGGAGCCATAGATATCAGCTGTCTCAAACTCTGCAGACTGTTTTTCTTTATACAAGGAACTTTTAACTGTCTTTGGTAGCTGCTTTCCTACACGCCAGATGATGACAGAAAAAGACTTTTGGACAAAATATTTTAGAGCAGAATTATCTTTGCATATGTGGCATAGCCTACTGATTTTGAATGTAATAATGTCTTAATAAGCAAAGCTGATGGTGAAGCCACCAAAGACTTCAAGCACCACAAAACTTCCCTTAGCACCACTTTGTACCAAGGTTTGGCTATCTGTCAATAACAGATCTTTCACTGTTGATGATACATGCTTCGTGAATCCTCTTAGTTTGCACCAAGAGCAAGTTGTTGATACTAGGATATTATATTTTATCAGGGTTGGTAAGCTGAAATATGCAATGTCCAATATCACAACTCTGAGGTCAGCTATGACCTTCTTCAAGTTTTTTTGATATAATAAGCAACCTTGAGAAAAAGAGAGCGTATAGTTTTTTATTACATCATGTCTCGGTTGATATCTAGTTTAGGCAGCCAAATTTGCATTGTAATCCGGGTTCATGAATTGATTTTAACCTATTTTTCTCTACTAGAAGAACCGCTATATAAGAAGAGTGTAAGATCACTGCGTGATCTTTGTTTTGTTTCTTCAGTTTTCAGTTTAGGTTTAATAAACTTTCCTCTTGTTAATACGCAAAGGTATATCCTAGGCCTGGACACGGATCGGATATCCGGATTTTTGAAGGTATTTGTGATTTGCTTCGAATGCTACGGATATCTAATTT
>JABAYD010003085.1:0-19427 GCA_014822095.1 Diplotaxis tenuifolia
AATTATTTAACCTTTTACTCATACGTGATTAAATAATCTAGATAGTAACATCTAATGAATCCCATATGTGAGACTTTAGGAGAACAAATGTACTATATAAGGAGGAACAAATTATTACAGTAGCAACCAGTTGGCTTTGAGGTGGAAATTTCATAATTATATAACCCTTAACTTAATAGGGTTGGCTTCACCATTTTGATAACTAAGAATATACAGTAGAACCTCTATAAATTAATATTCGATAAATTAATATACACTAAATATCTCTATAAATTAATATAATTTTATAGTCCCAAATTGAGTTTTTGGTTCAATTAGTATATCTATAAATTAATATCTCTCTAAATTAATAAAAAAATAAAATTTTAGTGTAATCCCAACATTATTAATTTATAGAGGTTTCACTGTATATGGTTTCATGAGTCCAAAGCCAGCTGTTTTTATTTTCTAGAGTTACATATTCCAAAACAGAAAAGTATGAGTTAATTATCCTAAATTAAACTAATTTTCTTGTTAGCAGAAAACGTATTGTATTTTTAAGTTACCTTTTGTATTAAATTATTTAACCTTTTACTAATACGTTCTAGATAGTAACATTTAATGAATTCCACATCGGAGACTTTAAGAGAACAACTGTATTGTATAAGGAGGAACAAATTATAGCAGTAGCAACCGGTTGGTTTTGAGGTGGAAATTTTCATAATCATATAACCTTTAACTTAATAGGGTTCGCTTCACCATTTTGATAACTGGGAATATATATGATTTCATGAGTCCAAAGCCAGCTGTTTTTATTTTTGAGAGGTGCATATTTCCAAAAGAAAAAGTATTAATTAATTATCCTAAATTATATTGATTTTCCAGTTGGCAGAAAACTAAATTTATTTTTAAGTTACCTTTGTATTGATTTATTTAACCTTTTAATAATATGTGGCTAAATAATCTAGATAGTATAACATCTAATGAATCCCACATCGGAGATTTTAAGAGAACAAGTACGGTATATAAGGAGAAACAAATTATTGCAATAGCAACCAGTTGGCTTTTGAGGTGGAAAACTCATAATCATATAACCCTTAACCCAATAGGGTTGACTTCACCAATTTGATAACTAGGAATATATATGAATTCATGAGCCCAAAGCCAACTGTTTTTTTTAGTTGCATATTCCAAAACGAAAAAGTATTGATTGATTATCCAAAATTTAACTAATTTTCTTGTTGGCAGAAAACTGATATTATTTTTAAGTTACCATTTTGTATTTCATTATTTAACCTTTTAATAATACTTGGCTAAATAACCATATAGTAACAATTGATGACCCTACATCTGAGAGTTTAAGAGAATTAGTGTGATATATAATGAGAAACAAATCATTACAATATTAACCAGTTGGCTTTGTGGTGAAAAGCGATTAGTCATATAACCCTTAATCCAATAAGGTTGTCTTTACCAATTTGATGACTGACAATATATATATATATGGTTTCATGAGCCCAAAATCAGTTGTTTTGTTTTCGCGAGTTGCATATTCCAAAACAGAAAAGTATTAATTAATTATCCTAAATTAAACTGGTTTTTTTTAATAGCAGAAAACTGATTTTATTTTTAAGTTACCTTTTGTATTTAATTATTTAACATTTTACTAATACGTGGCTAAATAATCTAGATAGTAACATCTAATGAATCCCACATCGGAGACTTTAAGAGAACAAGTGTACTATAGACGGAGGAACAAATTATTGCAGTAGCAACTAGTTGGCTTTGAGGTGGAAAACTCATAATCATATAACCCTTAACTTAATAGGGTTGGCTTCACCAATTTGATAACTCGGAATATATATGGTTCCATGAGTCCAAAGCCAGCTGTTTTTATTTTCGAGAGTTGCATATTCCCAAACAAAAAAGTATTAATTAATTATCCTAAATTAAACTGATTTTCTAGTTGGCAGAAAACTAAATTTATTTTTAAGTTACCTTTGTATTTATTTGTTAACCTTTTAATAATAAGTGGCTAAATAATCTAGATAGTAACATCTAATGAATCCCACATCGGAGATTTTAAGAGAACAAGTGTTGTATATAAGAAGAAAAAAATTATTGCAATAGCAACCAGTTGGCTTTGAGGTGGAAAGCTCATAATCATATAACCCTTAACCCAATAGAGTTGACTTCACCAATTTGATAACTGGGAATATATATGAATTCATGAGCCCAAAGCCAACTGTTTTTTTGGAACAGCATATTCCAAAACGAAAAAATAATAATTAATTATCCAAAATTTAAATAATTTTCTTGTTGGTGGAAAACTGATTTTATTTTCAAATTACCATTTTGTATTTCATTATTGAACCTTTTAATAATACTTGGCTAAATAACTATATAGTAACAATCGATGAATCCTACATCGGAGAGTTTAAGAGAATTAATGTGGTATATAATGAGAAACAAATCATTACAATATTAATTAGTTGGTTTTGAGGTGAAAAGCTCATTAATCATATAACCCTCATCCCAATAGGGTTTTCTTCACCAATTGGATGGCTAGGAATATATATGGTTTCTTGAGCCCAAAACTAGTTGTTTTGTTTTTGCGAGTTGCATATTCCAAAACAGAAAAGTATTAATTAATTACCCTAAAGTAAACTGGTTTTCTTGTTCGCAGAAAACGTATTTTATTTTTAAGTTAACTTTTGGATATAATTATTTAACCTTTTACTAATATGTGACTAAATAATCTAGATAGTAGCATCTAATGAATCCCACATCGGAGACTTTAAGAGAACAAGTGTACTATATAAGAAGGAACAAATTTTGCAGTAGCAACCAGTTGGCTTTGAGGTGGAAATTTCATAATCATATAACTGGGAATATATATGGTTTCATGAGTCCAACGCCAGCTGTTTTTATTTTCAAGAGTTGAATATTTCCAAACGAAAAATTATTAATTAATTATCCTAAATTATATTGATTTTCCAGTTGGCAGAAAACTAAATTTATTTTGAAGTTACCTTTGTATTTATTTATTTAACCTTTTAATAATACGTGGCTAAATAATATAGATAGTAACATCTAATGAATTCTGCATCGGAGATTTTAAGAGAACAAGTGTGGTATATAAGGAGAAATAAATTATTGCAGTAGTAATCAATTGGCTTTGAGGTGGAAAGCTCATAATCATATAACCCTTAACCCCATAGGGTTGACTTCGCCAATTTGATAACTAGGAGTATATATGAATTCATGAGCCCAAAGCCAACTGTTTTTTTTTTTTGGAGTTGCATATTCCAAAACGAAAAAGTATTAATTAATTATCCAAAATTTAACTAATTTTATTGTTGGCAGAAAATTGATTTTATTTTAAGTTACCATTTTGTATTTCATTATTTAACCTTTTAATAATACTTAGCTAAATAACTATATAGTATCAATCGATGAATCCTACATCGGAAAGTTTAAGCGAATTAGTGATGTAGATAACGAGAAACAAATCATTACAATATTAACTAGTTGGTTTTGAGGTGAAAAGCTCATTAATCTTATAACACTTAACCCACTAGGGTTGTCTTCACCAATTAGATGACTAGGAATATATGGTTTCATGAGCGCAAAATCAGTTGTTTTGTTTTCACGAGTTGCATATTCAAAAACAGAAAAGTCTTAATTAATTATCATAAATTGAACAGATTTTCTTGTTGGCAGAAAACGTATTTTATTTCTTAGTTACCTTTTGTATTTAATTATTTAACCTTTTACTAACACGTAACTAAATAATATAGAGAGTAACATCTAATAAATCCCACATCAGAGACTTTAAGAGAACAAATATGCTATATAAAGAGGAATAAATTATTGCTCTAGTAATCAGTTGGCTTTGAGGTAGAAATCTCATAATCATATAACCCTTAACCCAATTGGGTTGGCTTCACCAATTTGATAACTTAAAATATATATGGTTTCATGAGTCCAAAGCCAGCTGTTTTTATTTCAAGAGTTGCATATTCCCAAACGAAAAAGTATTAATTATTTATCCTAAATTAAACTGATTTTCCTGTTGGCGGAAAAATAAATTTATTTTTAAGTTACCATTGTATTTATTTACTTAACTTTTTAATAATACGTGCCTAAATAATCTAGATAGTAATATCTAATGAATCCCACTTCAGAGATTTTAAGAGAACAAGTGTTGTATATAAGGAGAAACAAATTATTGTAGTAGCAACCAGTTGGCTTTGAGGTGGAAAGCTCATAATCATATAATCCTTAACCCAATAGGGTTGACTTCACCAATTTCATAACTAGGAATATATATGAATTCATGATCCCAAAGCCAACTATTTTTTTTTGGAGTTGCATATTCCAAAACGAAAAAGTATTAATTAATTATCCAAAATTTAACTAATTTTCTTGTTGGCAGAAAACTGATTTTATTTTTAAGTTACCATTTTGTATTTCATTATTTAATCTTTTAATAATATTTAGCTAAATAACTATATAGTAACAATCGGTGAATCCTACATTAGAGAGTTTAAGAGAATTAGTGTGGTATAATGAGAAACAAATCATTACAATATTAACTAGTTGGTTTTGAGGTGAAAAGCTCATTAGTCATATAACCCTTAATCCAATAGGGCTATCTTAACCAATTGGATGACTAGGAATATATATGGTTTCATGAGCTCAAAACCAGCTGTTTTGTTTTTGCGAGTTGCATATTCCAAAACACAAAAGTATTAATTAATTATGCTAAACTAAACTGATTTTCTTGTTGGAAGTAAACATATTTTATTTTTAAGTTACCTTTTGTATTTAATTATTTAACATTTTACTCATAGGTGGCTAAATAATCTAGATAGTAAAACCTAATGAATCCCACATCGGAGACTTTAAGAGAACAAGTGTGGTATATAAAGAGGAACAAATTATTGCAGTAGCAAACAATTGGCTTTGAGGTGGAAAGCTCATAATCATATAACTCTTAAACCAATAGGGTTATTTGATGACTCAGAATATATATGAATTCATGAGCCCAAAGCCAACTGTTTTTTGGGAGTTGCATATTCCGAAACGAAAAAGTATTAATTAATTATTCAAAATTTAACTAATTTTCTTGTTGCAGAAAACTGATTTTATTTTTAAGTTACCATTTTGTATTTCATTATTTAACCTTTTAATAAAACTTATCTAAATAACTATATAGTAATGATCGATGAATCCTACATTAGAGAGTTTAAGAGAATTAGTGTGATATATAATGAGAAACAAATCATTACAATATTAACTAGTTGGTTTGGAGGTGAAAAACTCATTAGTCATATAACCCTTAACCAAATAGGGTTGTCTTCACCAATTGGATGACTAGTAATATATATGGTTTCTTGAGCTCAAAACCAGCTGTTTTGTTTTCGCGAGTTGCATATTCCAAAACACAAAAGTATTAATTAACTATTCTAAATTGAACTGATTTTCTTGTTGGCAGAAAACATATTTTATTTTTAAGTTACCTTTTGTATTTAATTATTTAATCTTTTACTCATACGTGGCTAAATAATCTAGATAGTAACATCTAATGTATCACACATCGGAGACTATAAGAGAACAAATATGTTATATAAGGAGGAATAAATTGTTGCAGTAGCAACCAGTTGGCATTGAGGTGGAAATCTCATAATCATATAACTCTTAACCCAATAGGGTTGGCTTCACCATTTTGATAACTGAGAATATATGGTTTCATGAGTCCAAAGCCAGCTGTTTTTATTTTCGAGAGTTTCATATTCCAAAACGAAAAATATTAATTAATTATCCAAAATTAAACTGATTTCTTGTTGGTAGAAAAAACTAGATTTATTTTTAAGTTATCTTTTGTATTTATTTATTTAACCTTTTAATAACATGTGGCTAATTAATCTAGATAATAACATCTAATGAATCTCACATCGGAGACTTTAAGAGAACAAGTGTGGTATATAAGAAGAATCAAATTATTGCAGTAGCAACCAGTTGGCTTTGAGGTGGAATGCTCATAATCATATAACCTTTGATCTAATAGGCTTGACTTCACTAGTTTGATGACTGGTAATATACATGAGTTCATGAGCCCAAAGCCAATTGTTTTTTTTTAGAGTTGCATATTCCAAAACGAAGAAGTATTAATTAAATATCCAAAATTTAACTAATTTTCTTGTTGGCAGAAAATTGATTTTATTTTTAAGTTACCATTTTGGATTTCATTATTTAGCCTTTTAATAATACTTGGCTAAATAACTATATAGTAACAATCGATGCATTCTACATCGGAGAGTTTAAGAGAATTAGTGTGGCATATAATGAGAAACAAATCATTACAATATTAACCAGTTGGCTTTGAGGTGAAAAGTTCATTAGTCGTATAACCCTTATTTCAATAAGGATGGCTTCACCAATTTGATGAATTCTTGAGTCAAAGCGGGTTGTTTTTTTTTTCACGAGTTGCATATTCCAAAATGAATAAGTATTAATTAATTATCTAAAATTAAACTTATTTTCTTGTTGGTAGAAAACTGATTTTATTTTGAAGTTACCTTTTGTATTTAAATAACCTTTTAATAGTACTTGACTAAATAATTTAGATAGTAACAACC
This sequence comes from Diplotaxis tenuifolia, assembly GCA_014822095.1. Classification (NCBI taxonomy): domain Eukaryota; kingdom Viridiplantae; phylum Streptophyta; class Magnoliopsida; order Brassicales; family Brassicaceae; genus Diplotaxis; species Diplotaxis tenuifolia. The sequence continues at coordinate 6,624 of JABAYD010003085.1, forward strand.
GATGAATTCCACATCGGAGACTTTAAGAGAATTAGTATTGTATATAATGAGAAATAAATCATTTACAATGGTAACTAATTGGCTTTGAGGTGGAAAGCTCATTAGTCTTATAAGCCTTAACCCAATTGGTTTGGCTTCACCATATGATGACTGGGAATATATATGGTTGCATTAGCTCAAAGCCAGCTGAATTTTGTTTTGGGAATTGCATATTTCAAAACGGAAAAGTATTAATTAGTTATGCTAAGTTAAACTGATTTTCTTGGTGGCAGAAAACTGATTTTATTTTTAAGTTACCTTTTGTATTTAAATAACCTTTTAATAGTACTTGACTAAATAATTTAGATAGTAACAACCGATGAATTCCACATCGGAGACTTTAAGAGAATTAGTATTGTATATAATGAGAAATAAATCATTTACAATGGTAACTAATTGGCTTTGAGGTGGAAAGCTCATTAGTCTTATAAGCCTTAACCCAATTGGTTTGGCTTCACCATATGATGACTGGGAATATATATGGTTGCATTAGCTCAAAGCCAGCTGAATTTTTTTTGGGAATTGCATATTTCAAAACGGAAAAGTATTAATTAGTTATGCTAAGTTAAACTGATTTTCTTGGTGGCAGAAAACTGATTTTATTTTTAAATTATTTTTGTATTTAATTATTTAATTTGTTAATAATATGTGGCTAAATAATGTAGATAATAATATTTAATGAATCTCACATCGGAGACTTTAAAAAAAAACAAGTGTGGTATATAAGGAAAAACAAATTATTGCATAAGCAATTAGTTGGTTTTGAGATGAAAAGCTCATAATCATATAACCATTAATCCAATAGAGTTGGCTTCACCAATTTAATGAATTCTTGAGTCCAAAGCCAGTTGTTTTTTTTTCTGGACTTGCATAATCTTTTGCTTTATTTCAGTTGTTAAGGAACCCTGAAAAGTTTCAGAAACAAACCTATGTTTCAGATGAATGTTTAGTGGAATCAGGGCCAAACGAAACATGTACAATCCTAATCATGATAATCCTAGTCATGTCCATGATTCATTTAAATGTCCAGAATCCTAATCATGATAAAGACACACCGGATCGTCAAGCTTTACATCTGAAAAGCTTTTCTCAAAATGGTCCAATCTCTCTCTCAAACACATCCACTCCTAATAAAATCAAATCATTCAAAGATGAAACGCATAAGAAGCCGTACTGACTTCATTTTCTCACCCTTCTTATCATACAAAGGAACAGACCTAATCCCTGGTCTTAACTCTGAAACAGGCAAGCATGTCTGTCCCCCAAAATCATCTTTCTCAGACATATCATACTCTCTGACTTCGATCCTAAGTAAAGCAAGCTCTGGAACTGTTAGTGGGAAACTAAACTCCTCATCCCATATTGGATACCAATTGTCTTCAATTACTTTTGTCTTCCTCTTTGCATTATCTGCTGGTACACCCACTATGTACATCTACAAAACCCACAATCTTGTAAGCTTTTCTCTTAAATGTAAAAAAAAAAAAAAACCATTTGGTTAAGGTGATATTACCTTAGTGTAGAAATCAGGAGGAGAATATGCGTCGAAATGAGTGTGACTGAAGTCTAGACGCCACCCATCTCCCATATACACTTTCACCTATTGAGAAACCGCAGCAAAATGATGACAATAAAATGTTTAAAACATCCTATATACATGCAAAATTGTTGTTGACTTGCCTTTAACGTTTCTTTCACAGGAAGTTTCTTCCTAGGGTCAAATACTTCCTCATGAAACCCTTTCTTCATCAAGAAGTTAGGTTTCTTAACATATCCACAACCTCCATTAGCTCTAAACATGCCGTGCATCAACCACAGAGATTTCCCATATCCCTATCATCACAAATAATTTGTTATACACATATAGGGTCAGGCCTAAAACAAAATCCAAAAGGTAGCGTAAGATCCAAGTAATCCCTCAGCTCTTTAGTTTTGTTACCTGCATATTGAATGCAATCATTTGTGCTCCATGAGTCCAACCAATAAGTGGTTTGTAGTTTGATGAGTTAATTCTTGTTCCTTTCGGGTATATCCTAAGCAAATTCCTCTGTGTAAACCTTACAACATCTTGACTGTTGGATGAACATGTCCTGTCAAGTTCTTGCTCGCTTAAACTCAAACGTCTCACTTTATCAACCCTAACTTTCATCTCTTCTTTCACCGATCCCTTTGGTTTCCCAGCATGAATAGTGATCAATCTTTTGTATACTGGTTTCTGTTCTTCACTCCCTTCTTCCTTCTCTTGATCACTAGTATCACTCTAATTCAAAACATAAACCAAATCACAAAACAACAGACAATGGTAAGATCATTATGTTTCCTGATACAAGCTTCTTTTCTCTTACCTTGGTTTCCCAATCTTGGTAAGACAACATACTTTCTAGTGTCTGAATCTCCTCTGTTCTTCCAGGAGCTCCCTCCTCTGAAGATGGAGATACTAAACTATTATTCTTCTGTTTAACTAAGGGGTTCCTTGATTCAAGATACTCTTTAGGTGGTTTAGTTGAGATGATTATCCGGTGAAGAAGTGAAGCAGGAGAAGGAAACTCTTCTAAGCTATCTGACTCAGGGTAATACAACATTTCTCCAAATATCTGTGTAGCCATCTAAACAAAGAAAGAACCAAAAAAAAGTTCACAAAACATCCCAAAATAAAATGATTAATTCACAAGATATATACTAATGTATTACCTCAGCCACTTTGGCTTGAAGATCAGGTGTAAGATGATCCTCTAAAGTGATTATAACAGGATAAGGTGAACTAGAAAAAGCGTAATCTCTTATTGATTTCAAGCATTTGATCAGTGGTACAGGCGTTGTGAGCGTTCTGAAGAAAACAAGATGTATATGAGATGTAGGGGGATATAAACATTAAATTTTTGATAATTTGGGCCATACAAGCTATGTATAATAAATCTTACGACTTTGGGGACCAAAGCGAATGTTTCATCATCCGGTTGTGCCCATAACCGGTTTTGGATTCAACGTTTGATATGAAAATGTTTTGTATTAAGAGAAGAAAGAGGACACAGGTTTACCTTCCATGAAGAACATTGATATCTGTTCCAGTAGAGTTAGGCCAAAGATCAAGCTCAATGACTCGAACACCTCTTTGCAACGCTTTGATCACAGGGACTTCACTACAATCACTGCTTAGTTGATTCCCAGTAAGATACGAGTTGTGTCCCGTGTATATAAAGTAATGAGACAACGGAGCTGTCATGTCTTGGTGCACCTGTTTCGGACACAACATATCACATTCATTGTAAGAACAAAGTTTTGTAAAGACAAGATTAGGGTTTAAAGATTTTACGTGAGGCGTGATGGGAGGATTGAGATCGTCGTAAAAGAGGAAGTTGAAAAAATCGTCTAGGTCAAGACCATGACGTGTGAAACGCGTTACGTGGTGTCTACGTCTTATGACCTCGTCGATTAACCGTTGAGCCTCAGAGACGGTGGTTACTGAATGGACTTGGTGGTCGTCGAGGAAAGAACAGAGCTGCTCTGCCCCCATAACGCCGGATGATCCGTCACCGCCGCTTCCGCCGCCGCCGATGGAGAATTTGCAGAAAGCTTCACGGACGTCGTTGGTGGGATGGACTTCGTTGATCTTGAACTTACGGTTGAAGCATTTGAACATCTTGTAGTTGTAACTTCCATTGTCATATGAATCTGTTTTCTTCTCCTTCCCCATTGTTCAAAACTCGAAACTTTTCATTAAAAAAAAGGTTTTCGAATATTATTATTAGGGTTTAAAATGAATCAAAAAAATGTGTTCATCAGAATCAAAGAACTGAGATTTGGTGGTTCAGAGGTTGAAGATGATAAGCAGAGTCCCTATAAAAGAGCATTTTTGTATTAATCTAGGAATAATTATATTTATTTTACATATATATATTCAAAAGTGTTGCTTCCATGATACATCCGTAAATTTTTTTTATCAACTATTTATTAGTCTAATGGTTTGATTTATAATTCGTTAGTATTTGTACACCAAAAAATAATCTCGATTTCAAATTCTCAAAAACCCGATGTTATGTAGATTAATTGTTGTCAAAAAAAATTACATGAATTTTTTAATATAGTTCTAATAAAGCTGTTAAGCTTGAATTTTTTTAAGATGATTCAAGTAAAATCACTACGTGTGAATCTTTATGAAACAATTAGAATTATCGTTTTAAAATTTATTAATGTAACGTTTTCATAATTTTTAATACAATAACAAATCAGTTTTAGAAATATAAATATTTTATTTCTGTTCGGTTATTCAAATATCATTTTAAAAATAAATTATAAAATTGTATGCTAGATTCATCAATAAAACGAAATCATGCCTACTTCGTGTACATCACGTCGACTTTGGATTTGACTAGTAAAACTACATATTGACTTGGCTATACGTAACCGCAGTCCGCAAGTTGTGTACGTCTCTTTAATTCGTAAGAAAAAGTTTAAAAGATAGGTCTGTGTATTTAGAGAAACTCAAACTTAGTTATGTGACTTAAGCGCCAGCTAAACAAGTGAGGACAATGAAAATGTAACACATGCTTGTTTCACAAGTTATCTGATGTTTTACGAGCTTGGGATGATCTTGAACTGTACCCATGTAACATGATTGTTCCTGAGGTGTAGACACGGGAGCCGTTTCTGGACGAGACAAGTTTGATGCCTTTGTGTATGTTGGATTTTGAAAACGCCTTGTAGCATCTGTGATAATGTTTAGGCACATGTATTGGTTTGACAAAACATGACTTTTCTAAGTTTGAAATTGCGTGAAGATGAGAAGGAAGATGGATAACAAATTCTCCAAAGTCATCAGTAACAGCTTTTATCCAGTTTGATCTCTTTTTGAAACCAGTGTGGCACTTAATGGCAACAGTAGCACCTGTAAGATGATATCAACGGTTATATTATTATGAAACTCAAACACATAAAAACTTAGATGCGAAGACATATATATATATATAGAGAGAGAGAGAGAGAGAGAATACCTGAAACAGGGTTGTTGCAAAGAAGAGAACCGGTGATGACTACAGAGGAGAGTTTGTGTTCCCCATAGCCATTCATCTCAGCCATCTCTAATCTGCTCCAGAACTTTCTTGCAGCTGCGAATTCTCCATTCAAGAAGAAGAATAAGGAGAAGCAAAGTAAGATGAAGAAGCTCCTCATTTCTTGAAAGTCTCAAGATGTTACTTTTGTTTTTAACTTTTAAGATATGAAACAAGCATATGTGTGTGTTTGTGAAAGAGGATGGATATAAGGAGGGAAATGGTCAATTTGTCTGACTCCCTTTGATTAGTTTATTCGTTGATTAGTCTCAATGTGTTATCTGAGCTAACTACATTTAGACAAAAAGTGGAGTAGTTAGCAGAATTATGAAGAAACAAGCCCTACCATCACTGAGAAAAAACTGATTTATTTTGACTTGTGGGTTTGGTCAGTAAGCACTACTAATAAGCCACCATTAGTTAAAGGGTTTGTTGACCAAAACCATATTTTCTTAAAAGAAAGAAGAGGTAACAAGGCTCCATCATCTTTACTGGGCCTCCAAAATTGAGCATCTGAGGAACGGCCTATTGGCTGTTCTGTTGACATTTAATCTATCCAGTGGAAGAAGACATTGACTATTGACATTCAAGTCTGTGTTGACTGATAGAAGGAAAAAAAATGTTATGTCTATCTGATTTGATGGTCTGACTTTTCGTACCCTAATTATTATGTTGAGAAATGCTCTCAATCAAACTATTTTAGACGTTATCATTTTTTTTCATTTCAGACTCCATACAGTTCTTGACGTATGTTTCAATTTATTAGTGGTATATCTTTCTCACAAATTTATCCATGATATTATACTGTTTTTTCAAGGAAAAAAAACTTCAAAAAGGCATTATCTATCTTTTATAATGTCTAACAATTATGAAAAAAATATTTTTATTCATGCATAAACAAAATTTTCAATACTTTTGCTGTGATAGCATTAGTGTATTAGCATTTCAGTTATTTCAACGATGATGTGAATTTACGATAAAGTTTTTACCATCCATCCAAACCCCCTTTAGCTCTATCTTGGTGATATAGTAATATACAAATACGAAATTTACATAATTTATTATGAACATTTGTTATATGAAATAGAAGCATAGGTTTTGATGAAACATGATCATTACACAGAATCAGACTTTATTTACTGAGGGATTTTATCAGATAATAATGAGGGCAAGAGAGACAAGTCCCTTTGTTAAGTTGGAGGTTGAAGAATTTACATTTATAGGGGGTATCAAATCAGAAGGATAGATAGAGAGATGACTTCAAGAATCATCTGCATCACTTCCACCTATATGCCTTCCATGGCTACTCACCCAGTAGTTGCTCCCATCAGGACCCGATATCTTGAATCTGTCGCAAAAAATTTCTTGATTATCAAACAAGAAACTGTCATGTTCTTGAAACTGAAGTCCTGAAATGTTGGAAGTATATAACCTTTCAAGAACTGACTTTCCTTCTTTGTACTTCTGGCTCTTCTCATGAGCAGTCTCCTGGTAACAAATAAACAACCAAGAAAGTTATAACCACACAAAAATGTTATGCTTCTTTTTGCAATGTCCTATGTTCTTGCTTACGTATTTCCATCCAACGATTGATCCACATGAGACACAGAAAATGTCAGCCACTGTATGTTTTCCTGTCATCATCATTCTGTCTTCTGCTTCTCCAGTGGTAACATTGGAACTAAACCAGATCATCATCAGACCATCCCAATATTAGGAGTATTGGATCATCATCATTTGATATAGAGATCTTTAGGTAGTTTAGAAATTACAAAACTTACACTTTATTGAAAAGATAAGCTTTCCCATGCTTGCAGTGAAAAGACTAAACAAGAAACACCCATACACAAACCATTAGCCCAAGAAAACGACAAATGCAGAGTCAGTGAGAGCTTAGTTAAGTGATCTTTGTTATTCTCAAGAAGCAGAAAATATTCATCATTTTGGATCACAAAGAATATCATAAAGTAAAATTTGCGTTCTGATGATTGCTTCACTCAGATCAGCTAAATGGGAGCTCAATGTTGAAAGATATGCTATTATCTACTTAATAGCAAGAATTAGTCATTCAAAATAATTAAATGCTTAGAGTAATTTAATATCTAAACTTCTCATGGCATGATCCAGTTCCCAGCAATAAGATTAAAGATTAATTAACTATTTCTCTAATAACTGAAGCCAATCAACACACAGCCACATCTCTTCTACAGTATCATCTGTTACTGATCATCATCTACAAATCAAGGAACATGCAGATCAACAAAAAAACAGATAACTCACAAATCCAGAAGAATTAAAAAAAAAACAAGAAATAAGATAAAGCCAAAATAGAGAGATTGCAAGAAGTTAAAAAGAGACAAAACCTTGGAGATGATGTCTTCATATAAAGCAAGATGAGTCTTACAGTGTTTGCAGCTGTAGATCTTCCCTTCAAGATGAACCACAAACAACCTCCCCATCTTTAATTCAAAAAAATAAAAATCTGCAAAACAGAGTTTTCGATCTTAAGAAGAAAAATCTTTAAATTGTTATTTTAGCTTTAGAAGAATCTCAAAACGTTTTTTGGTACAATTGATGTATTGTTGTGTAGCTAGCAAGAAATGTGGATGGGGAAGGTATAACGTCTGCTCTCAATTATTCACTTTTTTTTTTAATTTTCTCTTTTCTTCTTCAGTCCAGAAAAGTGGAACAACGTGTACTCTTCACCAACTGCATTTTCTATATTCGTTTCTATTTGTTTATTTTATTGTTTTACATTCTAACATTTTAAGTGTTACCGGGCATCTTCGTCACCCGTCGTACATCGCTCGTCGTGCTCCGGTATGGTTACATCGTCTACTTGCTTTGGAGACTCACCACTAAATGGGTTTGTAAAGATCTTTCCTTTATTTCCCTTTGTGTTTTTGGTGTTTGCTGACATTTCATTATAGCTTGTATCTTGTACTTCTTGTTGTTCCTTTTTGACAGTTTTCATTCTAGTGTTATAAAAAAAAACACTTTATTTATACCCTTATTTACTTTGTGACTTTTCTTGAAATCATAATTACATTTTATTAAAGAACTTATTTGAGAAACGTTTGGACCCAAACTTAACTAATATCTCATAAGGATAGTATCAACGATTAATCCGATCTTTTGATTTTCTGGTGAGACCATTTTTCTCGGTAGAAACTAAATTCTAAATTGATGGATTTACATTTTGCTTCAAACCAACATTTTTCCACTAGGCTATTTTGGGTTGCATTTTATTAGTTACAAATAACAAATAATCTCGTTGTTGTGTACTTATATGCTACTATGAGATGTTTGAATCTGTAGTCTTTGTATCATGCAAAATTAAACCATAGTTTCGGAAGAAAGAAGACCAACTCCTTGGCTGTTTCTCTTCTTTACTTTTGACCAAACCTCTTTGCGCTTACGTGACGTATTAGCAAGAAAAATATTCTCCTCTTTATTTTGTGTAATCACCAAGAAAAAAATATCATTATCTTCTGAAGAACATGACCAAAGAGGATTCGTATCTTTTCAAAAGTTAGTATAATAATGAGCCACTATTCGTATTTTCAGATTAATCGTATACAATTTGATAATCTTTTCTAACATGCTGAACGTCCACGGTGATTTTTTTTTTTCTTACAGTATGTGGTTAATGAATAATTAGCATTTTCAGAGGAACCGCCCCAAAGGATACAATCAGGAGGTGCTGATAAACGAACCCACACTTTAAATGCTTGATTTGGAATACGTTCTTTGAACAAAACTGTTTATGCCAAGTGACTTCTGGTGGTGAAGGATTCAAAGTCTTGGAAGCTGAAAATAAACCCGGGGCGTCGTTTAACCCATTTTGCCAGAGATATAGGTTCTGATCCAGAGTTGTAAGGCAGAGGAGGGTCATGCATGAGGGGTCAAGAAAACGGACTATTTGGTGGATACCTCTCGGTAGTTGTCTTGCATTAAAACATGTATAGTTCTCATTAGGTCTATCTGTTCTTCCCGCCTTTACAGACTATCTTTTGCCCTTTGGATCTTTCTGTTAACAAGAAAAAAGAAGGACAATAAACAACATTATCAGCAAAACGGCTCTCAACTTGGCTCTGCAACTAACAATACTAAGTTCCTAACAAATACACCTAACATAAATCATTTTTATCCAAATTAAAATAATATACGTATATTACGTAATCAAGAAATTGAAAAGAGGATGAGATTAGGTAAATTACCTGCTGAAACTTAAAAGCGAAGGAGTTGATTGGTCAAAACCGAAAGGCAGGAGAAGAAGCTACATTTACACGTCGTATTTTTATATTATACCATACATTACGGTACGTGTCATGGAGTCATGTGTGTGTATGCATATTTACAGCAAGTATTCGAGTCTCTTGAAATACGTATCTACTTGAGTCTCTCTTGTTGGAGGATCTTTTGGTATCTCGGGTACACGTTTTTACATGCGGAAACCTGAAAAAATGGATTAATCAAAATTCAAACACATAGTAACTATTTCTTCCGTTCCTAAATATAAGATTTTAGAATAATTTCTATGTTCCTATGTAACCAATCAATTTTAATAGATCTATTTTGTAATTGGTTAAATAGATTTTAATTTATAGTTTTAATAATATATTTTGGATAAAAATAATTTTTTTAATAAACGTGTTTTATCTAAAACATCTTATATATACGAAGGAAGGGAATATATAATTTAACAGTCAGAGTACTTTTTTAATTGTTTTATGAAAAGGAGATTGGGATTTGGTCTCTATGAAAGAACATCATGTAGCACGCGTGAGGCGTGACGTGTTATGTCGGGTTAAATAATTAAAAACCTTGAAAAATAGACGAAGAAAATTAGGTTTACATTGCATGTCACACGGTTTCCACATGAGATTTCTAACCAATACTTCATTTTGTTTTAATGCAAGAAAGTCTTAATTCAACTTCATTTTTGTTTATGATTTAAAGCAAGTTAAAATTCAAAACCTTTTACAACAGCAAAGAGTCTTGTCCCAAAAAATCATAGGTGGAAAGAAGAATCATGATCTATATATATCCTCAAATCATGCGTCATTTGTGTTAAAAAAAATTTAAAACATTTGACTATAACAACATCCATATGCTAAAAACTATTTCTGACCCAGTCTGACAAGGATTCATATCTTTGTGCAGGTTAAATCTAAAAAAACAACTCATACTAGATTTGAAAACAATTCAACTTGGTTGTCTGAGTGGCCCTACACTATCTTTCAGTGTAATCAACAATAAATGGAATTTAAATAAATAATAATAAATTTCTGTAACAGCGAGGAAGGAGAAGAAGAGTGAGTAGACTTACTGCTTCGATGTCGATCTTGAAGACAAGGAGCTTCCTTCTCTCTCTACAACTTGTTCTATACGCCACAACTATATGACCGATGGCTAAAACCGACGAGCATAGAAACAGAGCCACCTCCGCCGCTCTGAAGTAGTTACCACCGCCGTCTACGTTCGGCGGCTCGCCGAACACGAACGCAGCTTTTAAGGAAACGTAGATCAGAGAAGAAACTGAGCAGATCATTGTTATCATCAGATACGGACCTCTCGATAACTTGGGTCCATCGCAAAGCCCGTAAACGCCTGTGTCAACAAAAGCAAGCATTTTTCAATGTGTGAAACAGAGTAGCCAATTCAGAAACAGAGCACTTGATTCAGAGTCGTGGGCTCTTGCAAAGTTTGAGTCTTTACTATTGTTCAGGAACAGAGCAAGCATTTTTGATTGTATGAAACAGAGTAAACAATTCAGAAACAGAGCACCGTTGATTCAGAGTCGTGGGCTCTTGCAACTGTTGATTCAGAATCATGGGCTCTTGCAAAGTTTGAATCTTTACTATTATTGTTCAGGAACAGAGCAAGCCTTTTTCAATGTGTGAAACAGAGTATTTAATTCAGAAACAGAGCACTGTTGATTCAGAATCATGGGCTCTTGCAAAGTTTGAATCTTTACTATTATTGTTCACGAACAGAGCAAGCATCTTTCAATGTGTAAAACAGAGTATTCAATTGAGAAACAGAGCAGGCTTGCTTCAGAGTCATGGGCTCTTGCAAAGTTTGAAACTTTAATAACGTTCAGAACAGAGCAAACGTTTTCAATGAGCGAAACAGAGTATTCAATTCAGAAACAGAGCACTTTTGATTCAAAGTTTGAATTTTTTTTACTTACAGAGTATAACGGCGGATCTGACGATGGAGATTAATGGAATATCGATGAGGGAGTGGCGGAAATCGTAGTTGATGAGATGAGAAGAGAGGTTCGCCGGCGAGGAGAAGCGGTGGAGGAGGGCGGAGGGGAGGAGAGCATCTGCGACGGCGAGGAAGATCGGAGCAGAGACGAGGAGAAAAGAGAGGAACATTGTAATCAAAACGAATACAGTTTTGATGCCTCTCCATATAGAAGACCAGAACCTTCTGCTTTGGCTAAACTCTTCTTTGCTAAAACCCATATCGAATCAGATTACAGAGATACAGAGAGGGTTTATTTTGAGTGATGATTGTTTTTAGAGAGAAGGTGTTCAGAGATTTTTGAGGGGGTTTTAAAAGGTGGGCGATGCAGGGTAACGATTGACGGGGATGATGATGATGATGATGCTCAGATAAATACTAGTATGTTATTCATTTTTATAATAATGATTTTCTCGTTGGACTTTGGAATATTTAAATGAATATAGTTAGTATATTATTGGATTAGCTTGGATTTATATCTTTCTATATATCAAGCATTAACAATTTTAGTTTTTTTTTCTTTCTATAAAAGTGCCTTTAATTCAGTTATGTTTTTAATTTATAAATATACATACATATATGAATTATATTTTACCATTTAAAAAAAGCCAACTAGGCTAAGTAAAGATGATTGTGATCAGTCGAAAGAAATTTGGTGTAAAATTATTGTTATTTTGTGGAATGATTTTTTTCACACCAAATGTTTCATCAGTTACGAAGATGTTTACTCAAGTTTTTGATGTAAAAAGAAAGAAAAAATGATTATTCATAGACAAAACTGAATCTAGAATATTGGATACAGTTAAATCAACTTGATTGACATTTTTCAGTTTTCTTTGTATATATGTCTTTATATAATTTGATATTTATTTTTAATATAAAATAATAAATACTAGTTAAATCAACTTGATTGACATTTTTCAGTTTTCTTTGTATATATTTCTTTATATAATTTGATATTTATTTTTAATATAAAATAATAAATACTAGAAGGTCGACTAGGTAAAATGAGGTGATAACGACTCACACACCAATTATAGTAGTATATATTTTGAAATTATATGGTAAAATTTGCTACCTATATAAAACATTACGAAAATTAGTAGTAGTTTTCTATAGAGATCAAAATTTATGATGAAATTAGGATTGGGCAATTCACCGTAATAAACCCTTTTAAAGTTTTTGTCACCAAACTAACAAGAGGAAAATCACAAAACTAACATTTACTAAGTGTGTAAAAGATTCTAATATCCATACTAAATAATAAAGTTAAAAAAAAAAAAACTCTCCCTCATCACTTTCATTCGCCGACGACGTTTCTCTCCCTCATCTCTTTCGCCTCCATCGTCTCCGGCGAAGAACACTCATATCCGACGAAGCATACGAAGAATCGAAGCCTCTCGAATCGTGTTTCTCCTCTCTCGAATCGTGTTCCTCTCCTCTCAAATCGTCTTCCTCCTCT
>JABAYD010003101.1:0-10917 GCA_014822095.1 Diplotaxis tenuifolia
GTTTACTCACTCTGATTGTTGGAACCTCATTTGATTGAAATTGACTTAAGAACTATTGAACTTAAAACCGGAATCAAACATAGAAATCTAGGTTAAGTAAGGCTTGGTTCGGTTGGGGTCCTAAGGACCAGGATCGGGTCTTACAGCACCGGTTTTGTTTGAACATGTGCTCTTAGTTCTTATGCACATAGTCAATTTTTTTTTGCATTTTCAAAAGAAATTCTATAACTTAAATATATTGCTCTCAAAAAATAAAATTTAAAACTTCAAATTTAGAGTTTTTGAATAGGGCAAATCTCCAAAATAACACTTTTCTAAGTTTATGTTACAAAAATAGCATTCAAAAACTAAAATGACCAAAATAGCCTTTTTATTTTAAAAAGTTAAAGTTTTTTAAATATTTTTAAATTGGAAATCTTTTTCCCAAAGCCCACTCCTCAATTCTAAACAAAAAGGTATAGTATTAGTTAACCTAAAAGGTAAAAAATGAATAATTTATAAAACATTTAATTGCTATTTTAGTCATTTTTACTTAAGTGCTATATTTGTGACAAAAATATTTTTTAATGCTATCCTAGTCATTTTTTCTTTTGGAATATTGAAACTTCAAATATGAAGTTTAAATCCTCAGAACTTCAAATTTGAAGTTTCAATTTTCATTTGCATTTTTTGTACTTACAATTACAAATAAAATTTATAATTCATACATATTTTCTCATTTATCATTTTAATATTTAAAACTTTTATATCTCATAATTATTTCAAATTAATTTCACTTTTTATAAATCTAAAATTTACACATAAAACTAAATAAATCTTTTCAAATAAAAGTTAAAATATTTGATTAGTGTAGTATTTTATAAAAATAAAATAAAAAAAAATAAAACGAAAATTAGACACCAAGAATGTGATACTTTGCTTGTAATTAATAGTTAATTATGTATTTGTATTTATAATTTTATATTTTAATGTAAGATTTTATTAATCAATATTTGTGTATAATATATATATATATGTGTGTGTGTGTGTGTGTGTGTGTGTGTGTGTGTGTGTGTGTGTGTGTGTGTTTGTTATTTATAAATATTTTATGAATTTATATTAACTATAACAAATATAAAGACCATAATGTAAAATAGAAATAATTTTGAAATTAAGTTTGAAGTTTTGTTTTGGGAAAATCTCCAAAATAGCACATTTCTAAATTTATGTCACAAAAATAATCCTCAAAAACTAAAATGACCAAAATATCATTTTATCTTTTGAAAATTTTAATTTTTTTTTATTTTTCAAAAATTGAAATTTTATCCCCAAAACCCCACTCCCCAACTCTAAACCCTAAAACCTAAATTCTAATCCCTAAACCCTAAACCCTAAATCCAACCCCTTAAATTTAAATCCTAATGTCTAAATTAATTTACCATTGGGATATAGGTGTATATTTATCTCTTTTGATAAAACATTGAGTGCTATTTTGGTCATTTTTATTTTTAAGTGTTATATCTGTGACAAAAACTTTTTTAGTGCTATTTTAGTCATTTTCTCTTTTGTTTTTTGAGAAAAACAACATAAAACTTTAAATATAGAGTTTTGAGAACTTTAAAATAGAGAGTTATTTTGGAGATTCTCTAAAGATATGGATTTATTAAAAGAGAAAGTCCCTAGGATAGAGGAGAAGATAGTTTCCACCGGCTTGAAGATCTGTCGATGAAGCCTAGAGTTTCATTCGGTCCATAACCAGTAGATGGTGGCTTGCACTGCAATCTGAGTAAGCCGATTCAAGTCTTTGTTTCTTCCCAACCCTTGAAGCTGATGTATAGTATCTACCCATGAGTGATGTGCTTGAAGTTGACAACGATCCGCTACCTTCCTCCAAACATCATAATTGTAACTACAATCAAAGTAAAGGTGATTCCTAGACTCATTAGCGTTATTGCACAGCAGACAAACTGGATTAACATCTAACCCCTAAATGATAAATTTGTCACGTGTAGGACATCGGTCAAGCATGACCAGCCAAGTAAGAAAGCTGTGCCGAGGGATTCCGTATGAACACCAAACGATCCTAGCCCAAGGATCAGTTGCTTGAGGCCCCTTCATGTAAGTATAAATCTCACCAGTGTTGTACTTTAAGCTCAATTTACCTTCAACCACCCACTCATAATAATCCTCCATATCTGTAATTTGAATAGTTGTAAGATGAACCTGCAGGGCTAATTGATTCTCAGTCCTAGCTGGTGGAAGGAACCAGCTACCCTCTGAGTGAAGGGAAGCCACTGTAGCCGACTTAGGGATTCCCAATCTTGAAACGCTTGCGTTCAAAAAGGAGAAAAGATTCCCATATGGTGTCCAATTATCGAACCAAAAGCTCGTTGCTTGACCATTCCCGACACACCTTTTCAGTAATGGGAAGACAGTATCTCGCTCCTTGATCATTTTATTCACCAACCAAGAGAAGCTTGAGCTTGTTCTTATTGACCAGTAATTGGAGAGGTCTCCTTTCAAAATCACTTCCTTGAACCAATTAACCCACACCGAATCCGGACAGAAGAACAGCATCCAAATAAGTTTGAGGATACAAGCACGGTTCCAACAGTGGAGATGCTTTACACCCAGTCCTCCCTGATCCTTGGTAAGTGTCACTGTCTCCCAACTAACTTTCGCTGAATGGTGCCCATCACTACCGCCTGTCCATAAAAAGATTCCACACAGCGAGTTGATTTTATTAATACATGCTTTTGGCAGGATGAAACTAGAGCACCAGATGTAGTTATTCCAGCAATGACTGTTTTAATCAACACAAGCCTTCCAGCGAACAACAAAGCCTTGACTGACAAAGAGGAGGGTCGCTTTTTAACCTGTTGAAGCAATGGTTCACAGTTTTGCAAGCTGAGCTTCTTTGTACACAACGGAACGCCAAGGTAACGCATAGGGAGTTCTGCACACGACATGCCAGTAGAAGCTTGAATATCTTGTATTTCCGACTCAGTAAGTCCAGATGAGAAAAAACTTGATTTTTGTAAGCTCACCGCCAGACCTGATCTCATTTCAAACTCATGCAGGATCTGAAGAACTCTTTGAACCGACTCAATCGAACCATCAATAAAGATCAATAAGTCGTCGGCGAAAGAGAGATGTGTCAATTTAGTCTTCTGGCATCTTTGATGGTAAGTTAACCGTCCATTCCTTGCTTCCTTATCCAGCATTAGAGAAAGATAATTATTCATAGCAATCACAAAGAGGTAAGGAGAGAGAGGA
The DNA here is from genome assembly GCA_014822095.1 of Diplotaxis tenuifolia. Classification (NCBI taxonomy): domain Eukaryota; kingdom Viridiplantae; phylum Streptophyta; class Magnoliopsida; order Brassicales; family Brassicaceae; genus Diplotaxis; species Diplotaxis tenuifolia. Next base: position 3,256 of record JABAYD010003101.1, read on the forward strand.
TCTCCTTGCCTCAAACCTCGTTTAGCTTTACAGAACCCGTTGACAGTGCCATTATAACCCACCATAAATGATGTTGTGCAGATACACGCCTTCAACAGTCTAACGAAAGGATCTGGGAGATCTAAGCTCTGAAGTGCGGAGAGGAGGAAGTCCCAAGACATCGTGTCAAAGGCTTTTGCAATATCCACCTTAATGGTAATCTTCTTAGACCCTCCATTCTTATGGTAACCGTTAACAAGCTCACTAGCTAGCACCGTGTTCTCTACAAGTAGTCTTCCCTCCACAAATGCAGTTTGATTTTGCAAGATGAGATCTTTAAGAATAGGCTTTAGACGTCTCACTAGGAGTCTAGAAATAAGTTTATAGAGAGTGTTCAGCAATGAAATAGGCCTGTAGTCAGTTACTCTACACTCTCAAATGAACTTAGGAACCAGTGACAAAATAGTAGAGTTTGTTGTTTTTGGCAGGAAACCCGAGTTGAAGAACTCCTGGATAGATTGAATACATTCGGATCCAAGAAAAGACCATGAAGCTTTGAGGAACCCTGAGGTAATAAGTCCATCAGGTCCTGGAGCTTTGTTGGGGTTGAGCGAAAACATTAACTTAGTGATTTCTTCTGCAGTAGGCATGAGAAGGATGGAGTTCATCTGTCGGTCACTACATCTAACCGGAGTCAAGTTTTGAAACCATTGAACCGAGGAGGACCAGATCAGAGGTAGCTGGTCATGCCCTAATACTGCCTTGAAGTGAGACACCGCAATAGCGCTCATCTCCAATGGGTCAGTTATTAAGACACCCGATATAAGCAGAAAGGAATGAACAACATTAAAACTCGCTTTTGCTTGACACACACGATGAAAGAAGGTAGTGTTAAGATCTCCTTCTCTTAGCCAGTTTATTCTCTACTTTTGTTGGAAGAAACATTCTTCAATGTGCCTCAGGAATTGCCATTTCAGGTTCAAATCATGCTCAGCAGCAAAGGTCAAGGAAGAAGGGTCAGTGAGAGCTTGTACCTGCGCAAGTTCTAGCAAACAGTAAGTTTCAGAAACTCTTTGTTGGATATTTGAGAAATTTTCTTTATTTAGATTTTGGAGACTCCTTTTTATGATTTTTAGTTTCCAACACAGAGAAGCCAGACTAGTGGACACGTTTCCGGCGAGCAACCAAGCATCTGTAACAACCTCCAGGAAGCTAGGGTGTTTGGTTAAGTAGTTAAGGAAGCGGAAATGGCGGGTACCGGCTTGGGGGAGATGGAAGGCTAGGTCAATAAGGCAAGGGGAGTGATCAGAGGGGGCTGGGGGGGGGGAGGAAGTGAGCTACCGCATTTGGAAAAACAATAAGAATTTCACTATTGATTAAAAAATGGTCAAGTTTTTTAGCCACAGGAGAAGCATCACATTTGTTTGTCCATGTGTGCACAGGGCCAAAATATCGGAGATCAACCACACCCAATTGGAGAAGAACATCACGCAAGTGAAACATCTGATGGGAATGACGAGCATGATTGAAAGCAGAATGGTCTTGACAATGAAGGATTTGGTTTAAATCACCACCAATCATCCAGGGTTTAGATGCAAGCGCCAAGGCAGAGTGAATGTTCAGGAGCTCAACCCAGAGGTCAGTTCTTTCCTCAGCTGTGTTTGACGCATAGATAGCAGAATAGGTAACAGGGGTACAATTAGGGAGCTCCACCTCACAAGTAATCATCTGTCTAGACTGTGAGATCATTGTAACTTTTACAGGATCCTTCCAAATAATAACAATCCTCCCATCTTCATCTGATAAGTGGTTAGACAGGTAATGCCATCCTCGACAGAGAGTTGACATTAAACCTGGTAGAAATAGTTCCTTGATATGTGTTTCTAAAAGAGCACCAATAATAGGTTTATGAGTAAATAACCAATCCGAGAAAATCCGATGTTTTGTCGGGTCATTTAGACCACGGAAGTTCCAAAAAAAGAGTTTTGCACTCATTGGGAAGAAAAAGGGGGGTCTCCAGAAGACTGGAGTGAATCGATAGAAACAAGTGGGGAAAAAGGGTTTTTAGTAGTAGGGGCAATAAAAGAGGAATGCTCCAGGAAAAGGGCTTTTTGTGATGGTTTTGAGGATTGGTAGGAAATGTTTTTGGGGGGGGGGGGGCGGGGGAGAGAAGGAAGGTGATGAACAGGAACATTTCAAAGAGGGTTTAGATGGCTTGTCAGAAGGATTTATAGTGGGGGGAAAAAGAGAGTTATGATTTAGGGAAGGAGAAAAAAAAGAAGTCTGAACAGCAGAGGGACTGGTAGGCAGAGAAACAGACTGGAAGGCAGGGGTAGAAGTATTAGTAGGCAGAGTCTTTTTAACAACATATTGCTTAGTTTTAGTACCCAAAGACGTGGTCCTCTGATTAAATTAGTATCTGATACTTTTGTTCTTAGTTTTGCTATAGATTTAGCAGAAGATGAGGTTGCAGGAGGAGGATCAGAGACTGCAGAAGGAGGAGGAGGCGCTTTAGGCGGGACAAAAGACAAACAGTTACGAACCACATGTCCCAACTCATGACAATGTGAACACTTTGGAGGCGGCTATGGATAATCCACCTTAACTTGGACTACCTCACCGCTCTGTCTTTCAAATTCAACAACATTCAGCAATGGCTTTGTAAGATCCACCTCAACCTTCACATGCGACAGGGTGAGACTTACTAAGTTGAGAGTGAAGTCGTCAGTCTCCTTAGGCTCTCCTACCAACCCAACTGCTAAGCTTAGACCTTGATGATACCTGAGATCTAGCAGACTACCAGTAAGGTGAGCCCAAATCTTGATAGAGCTGAGAGGAGGAGTTGCTGCAGAGTGGACAGACATTGAGCGGTATGAAACATCGAGTCTCCAATGTACCATATATTCTTATCTAAGATCTTCTGCCTAAAGTACTCACTAGGAATTCTGACGAGTACAGAACGTTGCAGGGGGTTATTATGCATTTCAAGTCTCCGTCCTTTGCCCCACATGTGGTTCAGAACAGTCTGAATTTGGAGGAACGGTGGAGGTCTTCTATTGAAGTAACAGATGACAAAGTCCTTGTGGAGCTCGGCGCCTTTTTGGAATACTGAATCAGGAATGAGAACACGAGGCCGCCTTGTTTCAGATATCGAAGCAGGTGCAAGTCGAGAAAGAGACTTATCACCTCTAGCACGAAGCTTTTCAGCCAAAGTATGAGGAGAGGAGTTGGAAGGCGTGGGAAGAATGGGGGCAGCTGCAGTTTGGTTGGAACTGATAGGAGTTGGGAGAATAGGTGGGGATGCGGTTTGGTTTAGGGGGGTGTGGATGGGAGGATGGGGATGGGAGCATTTAGAGGGAGAGGGAGCTGAGGAGGAGTAGGGAGGATGGGGCTAGGGTTTTTACAAAAAGATTGGTCTATTTTTGAGGTGTTCGCAGTATGAAGTTTACAAGCATGATTTGTAAGCAAAGGTGAGTTGTGGTTAGGAGGGACAACAAACAGATCTGCAGGAACCACAGTCTCAGAGAAAGGCTTAGAATGCTACAGGGTGAGAAGAGAGTTGGAGGAGGTTTGAGCAGGAGAGGGTTTAGAAAAGTTAGGGTTTTTAGAAGGAGGAGTAGATAAATGTTTAGCAGTCTCAGCAAGGAACCAGACTGAGTAGTTTGTTCAGAAATGACTACCGGAGAACCCAAATCTAGTCATAACAGTATCAACAAGAAGAGGAGAAGAGAGGTAAGATCTACGAAGTTCAGATCGGGACAAGGAAGGAGATGAGGCAAGGGGAGGGAAATAGTGAGGAGAAAGAGGAGTGGATGGGTCAGGTGGGTCAGGGGGGAATGGCGGGGGGGGGGGGGGAGGAGCATTTCCGGAGGTTGAAGACGACGGTTGATCGACGGAAACACGGTTCGGAAGAACCTAACGATTCTGCATGAGAAAGCGTGTTAAGGAGAGTTTGACTTTTTTATCTCTTGGTCTTCATAAAAAAAATAATTTAATATAACTAGTTTGGGAAAAGATTAAACTCAACAGAGGGTCCAAAATTTATTTGAGCTGGGCCTGATAAACCATGAGTACATGACATTCTTAACATGATTACCAAAAATGAGTACAAGTTGTAAACATTCATCTAACCTAATTACTTTTAGGTATGTTGCATGGATACACAAAGTGATGTCAGTTTTGCTATTTTAGAAACTCCTGAAAATATAATATGGTTATTGGTTGAGTTTTATCTCTCTTTTTTATTTTTATTTATTTTTTAAAACACTAAATTTTGTCAATCATGTAGTAACTTTATTTTTTAAAATTAAAGTCTACATCAAATTTATGTTAATTTTTACCAATCATGCTTTAGCTTTACTTTTAAAACTAAAACAAAAAAATTAAAGTTTTACTTTTAAAACTAAATCAAAAAAATTAAAGTGAATTTTATTCTTATGTATTTTAGATAACATTCTTACTTCTTTGTTATATAGGCTGTCAAAACTATAAAACGTAAAAACTATTTATAATATTAAATAAATAAGACAATCATAATAAAACATCTATAAATATTTAATTTTATTTTGCGTATTTTTAAAGTTATGGAAATAATTTAAATAACATAATATTATTTACATATCACATTTTAAATAACAGTAAATTTGATAATTTATAAAATTATTAATAAAAATTATTTTAGCTGATACAAATTTAATTATTTTATATATACATAACATATTTCACAACTATTTTTGAAAAAATCACAATCTATAGCTTACAAATACAACAGATTTAACTACTTTAAAAATTTCTGCAAAAATATTTACAGTAATAATTTTACAGCTATAACCAACTTACATACAGCTAAATTTTTACAGTTAAAATTTTAAAACCACATTCGAACTCATTGTAGAAAATCAACATAAAGTATTATTATTTTTTGAAAATACTGTATTATTTTTTGAAACCCTAATAAGCTCATATCTAAAAAGGTTAGAATTATTTTTGTTTATTTAGCAACTTACAAGCTGCATTAAATAATTAATGTGAAGATCTTTTTCTTTTTCAATCGATAATTGCTTTAGCTTTAAGTCCTAGCCTAGAAAATTATAACAAATATATGCGAGAAAAAAACGAGAGTCATGCCATAAGCAAGTTGTATTGTTTTTCCAATAAATATATCAAAATAATATTTTGATCAAATATTAATGTCATCTTAATTTTTATATTATATAATTTTATTATTCTCCTACATATTATAATACATTTGTTTATAAATTTTCCCTGATTGAAAACCATTTTTTTTTTACGTCAACAAACAGACTCATATTGACTCTGCGAACCAAACTGAGAGCTCTGTATCCATGTGAACGACGAAAGACGTTTTTGTTCTTGCACTGCGTGCTAGCCCATCCGCCCGTGAGTTCATAGTTCTTGGTACATGGATGATTGTCGAAATCGTGAAACTTCCTTGAAGCATCTTGATATCTTGTAGGTAGGTTGCAAAAGCTGGCCACTCGCCTAGATCCGTAACCATCTTCACCAATTGAGAACAATCTATCGCAAACGTAACATGATGCTGCCTTAAATTCTTCATACTCTCCATAGCCCATATGAGCGCCTCCACTTCACAACGAAGAGGTGATAAACTGGCACGGACATTTTTGGCTCCCATCAAACCCACTAATCCCTCCAGAGTACTGTACCAGCCTTGTCCATCAAAAGCATCCTTATCCTTCCAGAAACTATCTACAAAGCACCAACGTCCAGGTATAACCGGTAAATTCATCGGACTCTCTTGCTGAGGTGTAATTGGGCCAGCTTTCGCCTGTGCTTCCCTTCAAAAGATTGCTTCTGTCTCTGCCACAGAAAGAGTACCTTTTGGGTCAACATCCAAGTTACTAAATATTTTACCATTACGTGTTTTTCAAGTATACCACAAAATTCATGCAAAATGTTGATCTTCCATCTTTGGGGTAACCCGCCAGAACAAGTGATCCATATTCGTATACAGAGAAGTTGCTGGAAATATTATTGGATTGGAAGGAATTCGGGACAAAGCTCAGACTTGACGCGCCGGTGGACATTCGAAAAAAACGTGATTTACAGTCTCTTCTGCAGCTCCACATCTATCACAACCAATATCCCCTTTGTATCCCTCTTGTCTGCAGATTTTTCCGCACAGCAATGCAACCCATAATAAACTGCCATAAGAAGTGTTTCATTTTCGGAGGGCATTGTACTTTCCAACAAAAAGCTTTCAATGCGTCTAATGAAGGTCCCTGAAGCTCCTCCGGTTTTCCTTTATCCGGGTACACACGCTCAACTTGATAGCCAGACCTGACAGTGTATTTCCCGGTCCTGGTAAAATGCCATTCAACCCTATCCTCCAATTGAAACCTACTAAGGGGTATGTTCTCTATAATTTTCGCATCCTGGGGATCCACCAGAACCCTGATGGTCGTCATGTTCCAGCTTCTCGTATTCGCATTAATGAGTGAGTCCACCGTAATATCCATAGGAAACGTATTTTGTTTTTTATTTGCTGGTCTCGGGATTGAAAACCATTAGAAACAAAAAAAATTAAAAAAAATCCTTATTTTTGAAAATATTGTTTACGCATTTGAAAATGTTTGATTTATGTTTCCATTTTATCCAGTTTTTAGTTGTAATTTAGAATGATTAAACAATTTATATGGTTGGGTTTATTAAATTAACTCATGTGCAAATGGTAAACATAAAGAAATTTAGGGTCTAAGTGATGACCATAATTAAAAAATTAATAGGAACAAGGAAAAAAAGAATGCAGAGGAACAAAATAATAGACATAATTATTCCTTATTTCATTCCCAAATTGTATAAGAAATAGTTTATTCTATGATTCCTAAAATGAAAAAGAATGAAAAGGAACATTAAAAAATTCTTTATAAATAATGTCAAATTTAAAAATGATAATGAATCTCACTCATTTTTTTTTGTCACCGACCTTTAGTGTTCGGATGCCAAATGAAGGAATTGGAGTTTGTTCAAAATTTGGCAACAAATAACAATCAAACTTTAGCGTCTACCAAAGTGTATAATACTCCAAAAAGTGTATATAATCCTTCCAAACACATATTTTGTGCCTAAATGGTAAACTTGATCTCTTATTGTTAAAAAAATGGATGTGCCGAGTTGTACACATTCTTTCCAAATATCTACGAGATAAAGCAATAGGCAAGTAATAAACAATAGGTTAAAATCCGCGCCTTGCGCAGAATAAACATTATATATATTACGCACAATGAACATTATATATATATATAATATTTTTATGTATATATATATACTTTTATTCATTATGCAAAAATAAATATATTAAATAATTAAAATTTTAGTAACTATTAAATATGTAATTAAATTAGTGCAAATACATAAATAAATTTATTATTCCAAACAATCATTTTTCTATTTTGTATGGTATATAATTAAATAATTAAAATAAAATGATATAAACATATATAGTGTATTTTTAATATTGTGATCCATTAAATGATGTTCTCTACTTATAAATTTTTACAAAAATTAATGTATCGTTTAAAATTTAGATATTAAGTTGTCAATATTTGTTCAAAGTTTTTATTAAAAATATTTTTGTTCAAAAAAGTTGAAATTAAAATATTTATGTATTTTATATGGTACGTAGTTTAATTTAAACATTAT
>JABAYD010003103.1:0-15502 GCA_014822095.1 Diplotaxis tenuifolia
GTAATGGTTATATGTTCTTTGTTAGGTTTTCACTGCTCTGATTTTTAACTTATGGTTGTAATAATAGGTTATTTGCTTTATTTACTTGTTGAGATTTATAAAATAACTTTTTATGTTCTATATTAATAGATATTGTATATAATTTTATAGACATGTATATGCCGTCCCTGTATCCCTAAATTTTAAGTTTTGCCGTTTCCCGTCTCCGTCCCAGCCCCCGTATCTGTCCCCGTATCCGTTTCGGTGCAACATAGGTCATGAATTCTCTTTTAATATAATTGACAAAGAGATGAACGTACCATCATGGATAAGTAGTTTGGGTATCTCTAGATAACCGTTTTTGAACCTTATATCCCAAAACCGGTCGGTCTTCCTCCTCTTGAATTTGATACCGGCCTCTCTTAGTTCCGTCACGCAGTGTATTAGTTGTTGTTGGCGCTTATCCGCAGCACGTCTTTTCCACGACCACCTAGTTCGTGATAGCCTCGGCTCCGGTTTTAGACTAGGCCGGAGCAAACTTCGCCGGAAAACATCCAGACAATGCAATTCCTCCTTGTCCTTGTCAGCGATTGGGTTAAAGAAGTTATCGTTTTCTAACGAGATCTTAATTTCTAGGTGGTCGGTTTTGGACTTTTTGGTTGATAACTTATCGGTTGGCATTAACGGGTTGAAAAACCGAATTGCTAGTTGCGCCACTAAACCAGTTTGGTATTCTGGACCAAGTTGTAGCTCTAATAACCGGTTGAGTACGAACAAAGGAAGTTGATTTTCAAGCATTACCATGTCACGTTGAATCGAATGCATTGATCCTCGCATAGCAAAGACCGGATCGTTACGACCATACCTACCCCAACACCACGAAAATAAAGTTTCTCTTTACTTGAAAAAAACATGATTCTTGACTAAACCAAAACCGAAGCAAACGGTCTAGATAATAGATTTAAGTTCGGGCAAATCTTCAAAATAACACTTTTCTAAGTTTCTGCCACAAAAATAAACTTAAAAACTAAAATGACCAAAATAACATTTTTTTTATTTTAAAAAATTTAAGTTTTTTTTTAATTTTTTCAAATTGGAAATCCTTTCCCCAAATTCCAATCCTCAATTCTAAACAAAAAAGTCTAGGATTAGTTAACCCAAAGATAAAAATGAATAATTTATAAAACATTTTAGTGATACTTTTGTCACTTTTATTCCTAAATGGTATATTTGTGACAAAAAAAATTTTAGTGCTATTCTTGTCTTTTTTTCTTTAAGTTTTACTTGAATATAATAAAGTCTTTTATAAAGCTCAAAATCCAAAACAAGAGCCAAACTGAATCAAACTTACCCGAGTTCCAAGAATCCTTTATCATTATTGGTACCTCTGAAGAGCTCAAGAATAAACAAACCATCAAGAAACAACATTTCTGCGAACTTGTTACTACTCCAATCAATAGGACCTTCATAACAAGCACGAGCCTTCTCCTCAAGCTCTTTCATGGCATCAATATACATTTCAACGCCGTGCTTGGTGCGTTTCATAACCATATTGACCGCACGCCATTTGTGATGTTCCATAGGCACTAGATGTTCCTTGCCATGGTGGTAAGGACCAAGCGAGACCGTTTGAGGAGAATATGACTTCTTGTCGTTTTCTTGAAGGTAACGTGGAACTCTATAGATACAGAGCTTGTCCCTGCTCGTTGTTGCGTCGACTCTAAGTGTTTGATCCATTTTTTCTTTGATCGAGATCACCCATTCTTCTCGTGTCTCTTCGGGTTTTTGATTTAGGGTTTCGAGTTTTTGACGCATCATGAAGGTGATCAAGTACCAGGTCAACATGCGTTTGTGGTACATTTTTCTTCTTCTTCTACTTGTGATTAAATGCCGTAGAGGAAGCTTCGGCACAGATAGTGGTGGCGGTGGCGGTGGCGGTGGTCGAGGCCGTAGCTGCAGCGGTGGTGGTCGCGATGGTTGTGACCATAGTGGCAGGGGAGGTGGTGGCGGCGGCGGTCGTGGTTGACTTCTGGTTAGTCTTTGGATTAAATTTCCAGAGGACCGGGAACTAATGGATCTGAACCGTGGTGGTGGAGGTGGTGGTGGCGGTCGATTAGTAAGATTCACCATCTCTTTTTCCTTGAAGCTTTTTTCAAAAGATTGAGAGCGAGAGAAAATGTTAAAAACAATGATGTAAACATAACAACTAATGAAAGTTGTGATAGTTGCTAACATTTATGGACATCTGTAGTGACAACAACCATAATTATTATACATAACACATCTGTGCACAACAGCATACACACGCTAATAAGTCTGACGAACCAAAGAATTTTCTTTCTGACATTTTCCTAATCATAATCGGGTTTAAACGTATTGGATAATGCCTTAACGGGCCATGTTTTGTTTGATTTTTCTTAAACAACTCTTATTTAAGTCTTGTGACAAATTATCGTATATTATAATAATAACATTTTAATGAAGTTGAAAAAGAAAATGATCTGTACACAACGATTGAGATTTAAAATATCCAAACTCTTATTGACAAAAACATTTTTGTCTTCCAGGATGTCAATAGAATATCAAGTTTATACTTCTGTAGTAGCATTTTTTTAATATGTCCCGAGTCAACCTAACTTAATACAGCTGTCAATTGTCATGATCAACGTCTTCTATGTATTAATAGGCTCCTAATGGTAACAGCCAATTACACAGTCCAGAACAAATGAATTGTTTAGTGTGGTGCGGTTTAAGTGCGGTTTATGTTGTGCAAGAAACAAATGGTGACCAAAATAATAAAAAGTGCGAAACAAATGTTAGAATAGTATTTATAACCTAAATAGTGCTGAAAATATAAAATAATATTATGCTTGATATTATAAATATAGTTTTACATATTTTAATAAAATAAAAATTAATTACAATAAATAAAAAATTTTATTTTATTGATTTTCCCATATCATATTTGCAATATTATCCCGATAACCAAACGTAAAAACACATTATATCATTTAAACAATTCTTTTTTATTTCGTGGAGCAGATCCATAGTTGAAATGCAACATATAACAATTGACGACATTGTTTCGTGATGAGTTATTAGGTCAACCAGTAGATTTAACTAGAAGCTGAGTTCTGGTGTTTAATGGTTTTTTTTGCGAGGTTTATTGATTATTTAAATAATGTTTATTGAACTCAAATCGAATTATATATCAGATTTCAAGGTTTACTGATTCGACAGCAGATCTAGGTCGAGTTTCAAAACACTGTATTAAAAAAACATTTTCGATAATTTATATATATATATGCATGTATTTAAAGAAGAGAAAATTGGATACACACGGAAGATGTATTATTTCGACACTTACTCCCCAAATTGAGAACCAAAAAGTATGCCGATTTTGCCCCTATCGAGCCATGTGCTTTCCCAACCCGAGCTGACACATCTACTCCTACTTCAGACAGTCACTGCCTCCTATGCACGCAATTGCTCTACCAAAAAGCGTGGAAAAACGAAAAGACACCTTCAAAAAAACCGTCCATTCCAAAACGGCGCAGATTAAATGGGTTTGATTAACAGAAATCAAAACGGTTGGTATCAATTAAATGGGTTAAAAGTAAGAAGATTTTATTTTTCGCTTTAATATCTTCATCTCTCACTCTTTATTCCTGCTATCACTCTCTACTCCGTCGGGAAAACTCCATCTTCCACGCCGGAAAAAATAGCAAACCCTAAGTTACCTAAAAAATTATTCGCTCTAAATGAAGAACCCAACGGAGAACGAGTCAACAACTACCACAGAAGCAAACGGACCGTGGAGATTCTCGATGCTTTAGATCCCGACGAGATTGAGTTCCTTCGCAACTCAACATTTGGCAAGATTCTCGCAAATTTCGATAACCCTCCATTCTCCGGCGCTTTCGGGTACTCTATCATAGTCAGACGGTTAAACACGAAAAAAAAATATGAAATTTGGTTCATATTTGTCGGCAATCCAATTAGATTCTCCCTGAGGGAGTTCGCGATCGTGACCGGTCTCAAACGTGATCAAATTCCCAATCCACTACTACGCAAGAGGAAGAACCCTCTGAAGGACAAACCCTACTGGAACGAGCTTTTTGGGTCATTGAAGTCGTGCACTACCGGCATGGTCATCGAGATGCTGAAGAAAAGCGTAGTCAAAGACAGAGAGAGTAGAATCAAGTTTGCTTGTTTGGCTATTACATCATCTATCCTTCTACCGACATCCCACGCCCCAAAGATTATCCCCGAGCATGTTGAATTGATCATGGATCTGCAGGAATTTCTAGAATTTCCTTGGGGGCATGGCATCGTTCAAACTACTTGTGACCAACCTAATAAAAAAAAATGTTGTTGCTTTGTCTCAAGACTCGGTTGCTATCCAAGGTTACGTGGATGCCATTCAACTTGTAATGATTGCGGCTGTTCCCAACCTGAAAGAGGAGGTTACCACATCAGACCCCGCCCCCGCAGTTGATTACGAAAGCGATGGTGACACCAACCTGGAAGATGATGAGGCCGTAGACACACATTCCAACAAAGATAAAGACAAAGCCCCTCCTAGATTCGTGGTCATCCCCGACCATGCTAAATCGATGGACATCGAGTGTAAAGCGCATAGATGATTTTACCCTTTGTTTGTTAAAATTCAAGTAGCTGCTAAGTTATTAGTATAGCGTTAAAATTCATCCTAACCTTTAACTGGGATTATGGTAGCCTTCTGTACTGAAAATTAAAAGGCCATTGGATTCTGTAGTGTGTTTATAAACTGGACTGTTACTCAGGAGCACAATTACCTAGTGTACCTTAGCAACTATTTTGAAAGATTAATGTTATCCTCGAGCGTAGCAGTCACACTTATAACCTATGTTAGCGTAACTTAGCAACTATTTTGAAAGATTAAGGCTATCCTCGAACGTAGCAGTCACAATTGATCTTACCACCCACCGGGGAGAAGGTTTATCTCCTCATTCTTACTGTTGTGTGTTCACATCACGATACATGTTAATGTAACTAACATCCTTCAAGGGAATGACGACGAGTGGCTAAGTAGATCTGACTTCTCTTGGACAGATGAGGCACATGATTCCGAAGTTGATACAATGGTAAGGCTTATAGAAGAAGGTTTCAGATTCCGTAAAGATTTGTTTACTGGGGGGGGGTCACGCTCCAAGAATTGGCTCGAATGAAAGCGGAGAAACAAAAGGATGCTAAAGAGAAGACTGACAAAGATACAACAGAGGCGGCGGGTGCTGAATCTCCTGAATATAACACACATGCTCCGATAGCCAGTATATTGGCCGACATACTTAAAGATCAGCTAGGCGACCTCCTTGAGAGGCGGCTTACTCAGGCGATCTCATCCCGTATGCAAGCAATCGAGGGTAATGTACATGCATCGCTGGTCGATAGCTTTAGGAACCTGCAGTCCGTTGTAACAGCCACCCTAGCCGGTGCTCCATCGGCGTCTGCTCAGCCGCACACAATGCACAGAGGAAAGACCCTTGAGACAGCACCACACGCCCCAACAGACTCTGCTCATCCCAAACATGCCCCTCCCAACGTAGATGACACAATTAGAGACGTCTTAGACGACATTAAAACAACCCACAATGTGGAGAAGGTCAATAATTCATTCCACTCATTAATTATATTCACCAATCGATCATGGTGTTTTGGCATGATGATTTAAATGTTTGTTGTTTTTTCTATGTAGGGTGATGCACAAAAAGTTAACAGAGATGAAGTAGAGGATACCGGAGGCACTCCAATGTCATCTCCATAAGTAATTGCAGCAATCACCAACATTGTCTTAATCTTTTTATTCCTTGCTGCTAGAAACATTGTTAACTGTCACAAAGCCCACTAACCGCTAAATAATTTTGTGCATCATGTACCCCTCTCAACCCCCAATCATCAGAAGGATCACTGAGTCAGGGAGGACCACCGCAAAGCTTCTTAACAAGAACGCCCACCGCCCCATGCAAGTTGTATTATTTCTAGTCACATATGAAATTTAAATATAGAATTGATATCTTCTTCACGAACCAATACATACTATAAATTTATCAAATTCCTAGCACATTTATTCGAATTGAAAGCCCATCATTCTCTCTTGGACTAACACATGAAGAAACAAATGAAGAGGGGGAAATGGAGGCCCCTCTCGATGCTAACCCAGTGGGATATGTATTGTCCACGGAAGTTAAACCGGAGAATGCGGAGAACTGCAGGAGCAAACGTATGAGGCACCGCCCTGCAACACTCGAGGACTACCAGTGTGACCCCAAGGTACCAGTTGGCCCCAGACCCGACGCTTCCTTAGAAGACTTGTACGAAATGATCGTCGCTAGCCTTAACAACACTGGGTACACTCTAATCCTAAACTTTACAGCTACTTAAAATCGTAGCGGTAACACTTATGTTTACAGCCTAACAATACTCCATCATATTTTTTTTTGGCTTTCCAGGATCATCAAGATCGCTCCCGATGTTTCCGTTCCACCTGGTGAATTTCTCAGCATAGCGCAGCGTACCCAGCAGATGTCCCCAACGGTATAAAGTCCGGGAAAGTAGATATGCTTTTCACATTCCTCATACTCACATATCTGACGAACGCGCAGGTAATGGATGCTCTGATGCGTTATCTTCCAACCCACTGTTGCAACAACATGAGTGCATGGGATACAGAGCTTCTCAAACTCCTTACAAGAACAAGTCTTCCTTCCCAGATCCACGCGGTAATACAACCCCATGTCGTTGCGCACCTCATACTCCTCATTGATTATATGCTTAACATCAAACCCAGTGGACACATCAAAGCTGCAGGTGAGGACTTCCGGAACCTTAGGAGTCACAACACTTGTGCTTGCCTCTGCCGCCGCTCTGCGAGCCGAGAACCACCCCATCATCATTGACCGTATGTACTCGATAAACGAGATGATTGGATACTCTCCGGCTGAGGAAAATGCAGCGTTGAGAGACTATGCGAGGTTGCTAGTCATTATGTTATACCTTGCACCCACAAAATGCGACCTTGCCCAATGCTCCACTCCAACCCTTAGTAGGTAATCCGCGCAAGCAATGTCTATATGTTTTATCTCATTGAAATGGATGTAGATTTCTTCACTACGGTAAGCTCTAGCAGCACGCGCGATCAGATATATGAGATGCTTCTTTTTGAAGACTGTTTGGACGTTACGCTGGAGATGCATAAGACAAGCGCAGTGATGAGGCAGTGGGTAAACCTACACCGTGAAAATAATTTGCAGATGATCAAAAATTCCATATATCAGTGTTAACGAATAAATACATAAATAACAATCAACATTAATTGTAGACGTTACTACTTTGGTTTTCAACTAAAATTAAATCTTTAGTTTTTCTTTAACCCCAATCATTATCGGTACACACTCAGGGGTAACTGCTAATCAATGTAGTAATCATGACTCAATCTTTTTATGCCTCCAAAAGACCATGAAGATGGGTAAATTAAATTAAATCTATATGTTAATTAAATACTTAAGCCTTAAGTATATAATTTACCTCTAATAATAGTGAGTTAGAACCTAGGTTTAACGTTAGAACCTATGTCTAACACTAGCAGTGTTTTATAACTTTAGAGGATACATCCGAAGTTTAACATAAAAAAATTAACCCTTCGTATGCCGGAGTATATTGAGTTATGTCTGTCAGAGACAAAAACCAGGTCCGCGGACTCTGGAACAACCCCTAGCAGCTTTCTGAAGAACCATGTCCACGCCTCGTCGTTCTCACTGTCCACTATACCGAATGCGATTGGAAATATTTGAGAGTTCTCATCTTGCGCACTTGCTATGAGGAGACATCCTGAGTATTTTCCTTTCAGATGGGCCCCGTCAATGATTACCACCTTCCGCATGTAGGCGTATCCTCTAATGCTCGCACCAAAAGCCAAAAAGATACTTGAAATGTTGCGCACCCTCATGAGCCTCGGTGGTCTAAATAGCCACTATCGATTCTGGGTTTGCCGCTGCTAGCTTAGCCAAATATGTAGGCAAAGAGAGGTAAGCAGACTCTGCATTCCCGTCCCCACGGTCAACAACTATCTCTCTGGACCTCCATGCTTTCTAGTAAGATATGGGGACGCTGTGATCGTTCCGAATTATCTCACTCACAGCCCCCGGACGCGGAACCATCCCACCAGGCCCCCCATATCTACGGCGTATCATGTCACCAATAATACTAGATGTGGCATGGCTGCAGAATCTCCATCTATCATTAACAGTACATGTGTGTGCTGTATCCATATACCTGATATCAAACTTACTGCTCCCGCCAACCTTTGCCGCGTAGACTCGCCATCCACAGTTAGCCCCCAATGGTGTACCATTTTCCCTGGTTCCGATCGCTTAACCAGAAACCTGAACTTGTTTGCTATGGCGTACATAGACATATGCAGCCTAAAGGTGTCCCTTGTCTCAAATAATTTCCCCAAGTAAAGCTCCCTATTTGAAGCCATATCGCGTCCCTCTGCATTCCAGAATGTAAAAATTAACTCGTGTGTTAACGCCCAACTCTCATGATAACAGTAATTTTATTTTGTAGCCTTCAAACAAAATACATACCTGTAATGTGACAGTCACAGGATTCCCCTTCGAATGGGATTCCCATCGGGATTCCTGGTCTCAATGTTTGACTCCCAGCACAGGTTGACACATATAAAATCAGATCAACCCCTTCATCTACTTCAACACCCCCTCCTCCTATGGGCCTTTTGTCCGCACTGTTATTGTATGGGTCACCAAGCCTAGCAACTGTAACAGTTAAGACAAAAAATTTTGTTTACTCACTACCATTAGAGGTAAATTCTATGCTTAACGCTTAAGTATTTAAGTAACAGCTAGTAATCAGAGTTTACCATTCACACCCCTTTCTTCAATTAGGTCTACTAGCGTTGGCACGTCAACCCCAGCTAGAGAGCTACTCAAGTCGGCCCACTGCCCGGTTAAGTTACGCTCCCCTGTAGGGGGCTTAGATCCATCATTTGGTTTTTCATGACCCCACGCATGTCACTGTTACCTGTTGTTATAACGGTTACGTTTTAGTGTTACTGTTAAGGAGCAAGTTTACAGGTAAACGCAACTATTTGGATCCTCATCTACTTATAGTGCCCGCCACGGACAGGGACATCAGCAGGCCCATCAGCAAGGCTGATCACTCCCCCAACCACAGCCCCCTCACTCATTTCTGGTGGCAAATTTGAGGATCCACCAAATGAGTCTCCTCCGCATCCCCCATCGCTCTGCACACCTTCCCTCTGTAAGGTACACATGCCTTTATGATCCTTCTGAACTTTCTGGACTGCAGATTTCTCGTAGCACGCTTTCGCTAGCTATGTTATAACCGGCCGACGACTTTCTGCGTACATGTTAACCAAAATGTTTACGTACAATAAATCACTTAACCGATAAGTAAGTCATTATCAATTAATAGATAATTTACCTTTTAATCTGCCTTCTTGTTGTGTTCCCATAATCACCTCTTCCTCTCCGTATTCCTCTCGACGCTGTCTCCTATACAGAGAAACATCTTGGTCTCCGAAGGTCACATACATCTCCAGACCTCCGTTTTCCATTCTTTCGGCCATAAACAGCTCAACCTCGCTGTCATCATTAATCTCCACAGGAGTTGATATGTATTCTCCAGTCTCGGTGGTGTATGCCGTGAAGTCGTAGGTTAACAACACTGGTTCACTAGGCAACAACAACATATCTAGGTTGTACTTTTCACAAACCAATCCCATAACAGAGTTGTAGGTTTCGTTTTCTTTCATGACTATGTCATGTTTAATCCTAGTGTGATCCACGTGAAACTTCCAAACCCCCTGGTCTACCCCTTTCCCAGTCACCCACCACAAGCCTCACTAACTGACTCATAATTCCTGTTTGAAACGTCAAAAAACACAAGATGTTAGGCTATCTCAGAGGAACCGCATCCGCGACCAATTGATTCAATTTAAACAAGCAAACATTCATGATAATCACTACCTTTTTTTGGTTTACGAGAACGATTACTGTCAATAGATAGCTAAGTCTCTCTTACACTCAAAGTTTTCGTTTTCGACTCTCTGTCCAAAAGCCCCTCTCCACACGGTGCTAAGTCTTATAAAACATCTTTACTCTTCACCGTGAAGCCAATTTTAAATTTTAAATATTTGAGGTTTCCTTACCGATGCAGCGTAGGGGGTTGCGTCTAAGATTTTGGGCACACAAATTGGGAGAAACGTGCGGCCAAGATGAGCCGTAGGTCAGACCTAGACGGCACTGTGGAGTACGACTTGTGTCAGGAAATCCAGGTGCGCCAGTTCGAAACACCCACTCCTGGATATTGTGTCAGCGAAGAAAAATGGGTAGAATCGGCAAAACCCGCATCAAAAGCCATTGGCCCAACCGTTTCAGTCACTTCTTGGATACTTCCCCATAAACTTAGTGGGTTGATTCTATTGGGATCATTGTCCCTTTAAAGAATATACTGTAACATAATGGAAATTCATAAGTAAATATATAATTATATTTAAATATAGTTATTATTTAATAAAATCTATACATAACAACACCTATTTATTTACTATTTAAAAAAAATGTTTCAGAGTATAATTAGTTTTCTAAATATTCAGATAAATTTGCTGTAAATAATATGTTAATTTAAACAATTTTAAAATATTTTATTATAAAAAAACAAAGAACCGAGTTGACAAAAAAAACCTCAAAGAACCGCACTTTGAAATGCACCCTCATTTGCTGTTGTCAAATGTCATGGCGTTCCACTAATTTCCTTATGCGTGTAAACCGCCCGCGTCCCATTTCATTTTTATATTATTTCATTTTCAGTTCACTTATTATCAAAATTTTAGCGTGAATCTATACAGGGAAAAAAGTTTGAAAAATCAGTTTATGCTGGACTCTTTTATTAGCTAACTATTTTTTTGGTTCTACCTTTTATTTTTTGTCCAACCTAATATTTTCTAATATTTCTCTAGTTATACTAACCATAATTAATGCTCTATAACTATCTATACATACGTTACTTTACAATCTATACAATATATTTACATACATTACTTCATTATACTACTTCATATGATTATATTATACTAACAGATTATTTTTTTAATCTGTCTCATGAATCTCGTGATGAAAATGCTAATGATTTATCCCAATAAACGAAAATTATATTATCATCGAACTGTGTCTATTACAAACAAAAACCTCTTTTAAAAATGCTTGATTATTTGTGAAATTCAGTTTATTATTGGTTTTGTTTTTGTTTTAATTTGGTACGGTTCGATTCGCGGCTCCAAATAAATATGTCTAAATCTATACACTATCTTACATAGAAATTCACTTTAAAAGAATTTATATATTCCAGTGGGTTTAAAATTTTATAAGTTCCAGCGAGTTTTAAAATGTCAATGTTCTAGCGGGTTTAAAAATGTCAATGTTCCAGCAGTTTTAAAAATGCTTGATTATTTGTGAAATTCATTTCAATTTTTTTGGTTTTGGTTTTTCAATTTGGTATGGTTCGCTTCGTGGCTCCGAATAAATATGTCCAAACCTATACACTTTCTTATATAGTAATTCACTTTAAAAGAATTTATATATTCCATCGGATTTAAAAATGTCTATGTTCTAGCGGGATGTCTATGTTCCAGTGGGTTTGCAAATTTCAATGTTCCAGCAGGTTTAAAAATGGTATGTTCCAGCGGGTTTTAAAATGTATATGTTCCAGCGGGTTTAAAAATGCTCGATTATTTTTGAAATTCATTTCAACTTTGGTTTTAGTTTTTCAATTTGGCACGGTTCAGTTCGCAGCTCCGAATAAATATGTTTAAACCTATACATTATTTTATGTAGAATTTCAATTTAAAAGAATTTATATATTTTTGAAAACAAACCTGCGCTTGGATCGCGGCTCCCGAATAAATATGTTTAAACCTATACACTATCTTATGTAGAATTTCAATTTAAAAGAATTTATATATTTTCGAAAACAAACCCGCACTTTCCAAACGCGGGTCAAAATCTAATGGTAACCTTAATTCCGGTCTAGTCCGTCCCACAGGTCAACCGCACTACACATTCATAGCCTAAGTGAGAAACAAAATAAAAATGCAACTCTTATTCCGTAAATATTTACGTTTCATGTTAGTACTCCAACTTTATATTTTTATACATTAATACATAAATCTTTTTTGAAACCTTTTGCAAACTCTTCCCTCTACAAAGCAGAAAAAACTTGCTTCAAACCTCAAATAAAATCTTAATTAAAAGATTCTATCTTAAAAAAAATATAAGTTTGGTTAAATGGTTATTTAGTCCAAATGGTGTTGAACTTTGGCAACACAAGGCTGCCACGTAAATCTTCTAATTCTCGATGCTTTGAGATTTAAGGATTTTTATGCACAGTGTCTTGTTTACGAGATTTACATACTCGTACCGAAAGCCAGAATCTTTGATGTAAAATGAGGAAGTCAAATGATGAATACTTCATTTCATGTCGCTTGAGGATTATAGAGGGCTTAAGTTATCTATTTATACAATGACTCGCTTAACCTAAGAACCTTAAGAAATGGCACAATTATGACACCTCTGCTAAAGCTAAGGCTTAAAATGTATTCGTCAGCTTGACATTGAATGCTTTTTCCGTACAAACCAGCTCTCTCTCCATAGTCTGCTTAACATTGTAGGAGTTGCAGAGCAAGACAAAGACGGGGTTGTTGCTCTGTCGTTTTGCTGCTTGGGCTCTCGATTGTTGCATGCCCACTTGATCTGATAACTTTTGCGGCCCAAGCTTCTTATACTCAGCGTTTTGGGTTGCTGCTTTGATATCCCCTCTCAAAGTTTATTTGGGAGACTCGATCACACCAAGTTTGTACCTAAGACCCACAAAGGAAGCAATGGGCAGTGGCTTCATAAATATATCAGCAATTTGCAGGTGAGATGTTATATGCTTAACCACCAGAGAACCCAACGCAACTCTTTCTCTGAGATAATGATGATCAAGCTCAAAATGCTTAGTCCGAGCGTGAAAGGTTGGATTAGCAGAGAGACATACGACTAATAAATTATTGCAGAACATCTCTGGAGTTGTTGGAAGAGGAACCCCAAGCTCTCTTAACACTGAGCTGATCCATACAATCTCTTATGCAGCTTCTGAAAGTGTTCTATATTCCTTCTGTTGAGCTTTTAGACACAGTAGGTTATTTGTGTACCGACCACGAAGTAAGAATCTGACCTAGATAAGTGCAGAACCTTCCAGTGGATCGTCTAGTCTCTCTACAAACTGCCCAGTCGATGTCACTGTAGAAAAGCAGAGTACAGTCTGAGTTCTTGAAGAAGGGTATACCCATGGTCACAGTACCCTTAACATATCGCAAAATCTACTTAAGAAGACGAAAGCTTCCACTGTAGGTTGATGCATCTTCTAATAAACATAATCCACATCGAACTGTATATCCAGACGAGTAAGTGTGAGATTTTGCAGTTTACCTGCCAAGCTTATGAAATATGATAGGTTGAAGAACACTTCAGAAGTATCAGGTTCTCTGTTTGACTGCATAGGTGAGGCCGTGGGCATGGAAGAGCAATGTTCCATTCCAGCAACCACCATCAAGTCTTCAGCGTACTATTGCTGAGATAAGAACATATTATCTTCACAATATTATGCATGCATGCCAAGTAAGTACTTCATACGGTATAGATCTTTCATCCTAAAGTTCTTATTGAGATCAACTATTAGCTTAGTTAACAGCTCACTGATGTTCCCAGTAATCACATATCATCGACATACAAAAGCAAAAAATATAACTTGAGCTCCTTTGGTGTAGATGAAGAGTGACTGATCTTTATAACTGCAAACAAAACCAAAGTCAAGTAGATATGTACTGAATTTATCATACCATGCTTAAGGAGATCGCTTGAGTCTGTAGAGAGATTTTTGCAATAGGAAAACATGATCCGGTCTCGCCTTATCTACAAACCCAACCAGTTGTCTCATATAAACTGTCTCTAACAAATCACCATGGAGAAAAGTATGCTTGACGTCCGTTTGTTTGATCTCCCAATCCATTATAGTAGCCAGATGTAGAATCACACAAACTATTGCAGTTCAAACTACTGGGCTATAAGTCTCTAAATAGTTGATCCCCTATTCTTGGTTATTGCCTCGAGCCGCAAAACCTGTTTTCAACTCTCTTCAGACCCGTGTTCATTTATTTTTGTTCTGTAAACCCATCTACTTCCAAGAACATGCATTCCTGGTGTGTATGGAAAAAGAGACCATGTTCGTGTAACAACACAATTTTCCATTTCTTCAGTCATAGCAATGTTCCACTTTTTATCCTTCAGTGTTTTGCTACTATTCTAGGCTCATGATGTCATGTTTTATGAGAGAGAAGAGCATATCTTGGGTTTGACTTATGTACTCCTACTCGTAACGTGTTGTCATATGATGCATGAGACTAGCTTGAGAGTTCATAACACCTAAAGCTTCTGCAGTTGCTAACTGGGTTGCAGAACCAGACTGCTAACTTTGTGTTGAAGCACACATAGAGGCAGCAGGAGAGTCTACGGCAGGAACTACTGTAGGTGGGATTTGAGGTTGCTGATGTGGCGTTGCAGGCCCATGTATTGGGATAGGAGCATATTAAACTTCAGACATTATACTTTCCTCTGTATTTTTAGTTAACGGAGGTGGAAAACTCCGTAACCAAGCTTGCATAAGAGAACTTGATGCATGCGATGTGCTATTGGCATATTTTTGATGAAATGGAAATGTTCTTTCATCCAACAAAAGGTATCTTGAAATATATACTCTCTCTGTGGCTGGATACAAGCACCTATAGTCTTTGTATTTGTTAGTATGCCCAAGAAAAACACATTGTAGAGACCAAGAGATCAAATTTTGAAGAAGCATAATGTGACAACCCATCCAGTGGACCTTACGGTCCTATATACCTCAGGTTCCTAGCGCTGCAGCACACCAAGCCTAACCCCTCTATTATGAGTTCTCACTAACTCCATAATTAGGTTGTTGGTGAGAAATCATAATGGAGGGATTGGGGTCAGTGCGCTGCAGTGCTGTGAACCTGAGGTCTATGGGACAGTGAGGCCCACGGGACAGGTTGTCACACAAAAGTTTTATGTGACAACCCGTTCCATGGACCTCACTGTCCCATAGACCTCAGGTTCACAGCACTGCAGCGCACCGATCCCAATCCCTCCATTATGAGTTCTCATTAACTCCATAATTAGGTTGTTGGTGAGACTCGAGCCCATGTCCTCACACTTTAACATCTCCCACATGACAAGCTATCACCAATTGAACTGAAGATCAATTGGTGACAGCTTGTCCTGTGGAAGTGATGTTAAAGGGTGAAGACATGTTTTCGAGTCTCACCAACAACCTAATTATGGAGTTAATGAGAACTCATAATGGAGGGGTTGTGGTTGGTGTGCTACAG
>JABAYD010003105.1:0-13083 GCA_014822095.1 Diplotaxis tenuifolia
AGCCACAAGAAATACAAAGCTTCTTGAAATTATACAAACAAATATTTGTAGACCCTTTAACATTTTATCGTTTGGAGATGAAAAGTATTCAATACCTTTATTAATCATTATTCACATTAATGTTATGGATAGCTATTACATAAAAGTCTCAATTTTGAATACATTACAAGTATTCATAATTAAGTTGAGAGGCATTAAGATATAAAAGTGAAAATCATAAAGGTATATAAAGATAATGAATTTATGGCAAATATGATAAAAGACACAAAGTCTTAGATCTTTTGCCAAATTTCTCCAAAAATTAAGAATTATATCAGTACACAACCTGGTTCTCCATGGTATAATGGTGTAGCTGAAAGGCATAATCGTACTTTTATGTAAGTGGTTTGATTTATTCAAATTGACTTATATCATTGTGGATAGATGCATTATGTATTGCAGTTTATTTCTTGAATAAGGAAACCAGCAAAGTAGTTCTCAAAACTCGTTTTGAACTACATAAAGGCTGCAAACCTAGTATGGAACATCTCAAAGTATGAAGATGTCCAATTAAGCAAGAACATATGATCCACATGAAAAGCAATTAGATTTCAGAACGATTCAGTGGTTTCTTTATACGTGACCCTGAGAAATCTAAAGGATATAAGCTAAATTATCCAAACCATAAGAGAAACCAATAATGTCAGATTTATAAGAATGACAACATTAGTGGGAGTCATAAAGTTAAAGAAGTGGTCATTCAAGAAATTAGGGTAAGTAACTTGTTACCCTAAATTATGAATGGTGGAAATTCTCTTGTTGTTGTAATTTTAACAAAGAGTAAAACCAATTGAATGACCATATACTCCATGATGTAAAGTTGCCAATATTGATTAAGTACATGATGTTGAAGAGGAACAAGCATTAAGAATATCTATTCGTATGAGTAGATTTACTATTTCCAATAAGTACTTTATCAAGTAAAATCTGAAGAACTGAATTTTAGAGATTTGGTTTCTTATTCAGAGCCATAAAAGATGTTAATTCTGAAATGAATCGATGCTATGAAAGATGAAGTAAACTCAATATCTGAAAATAAAGTATGGAATGTCGTTCAATTACCTTACGAATAGACCATTTGAGTGTAAGTGGATCTATAAGATCAAACTCAAATGTAATGGAAATATTGAACGACATAAAGCCGACTTGTAGCCAAAGATTTTAATCAGAAAGAAGGCATCGATTAGACTAAGTCTTTTTCTAATGTGTATATAAAAGACTCCATATGAATTATCATGGCCTTGGTATCTCAGTATGATTTTGAGTTCCATATTGGATAAAACAATTGCCTTTCTTAATAGACTTACAAAAGTATGTATGTGTCAACCTAAATGCTTCATAATCGAAGCGCAGAGGAAGACGTGATCTACAAACTAAAGAAATCAATTTATGAACTGAAACAAACCTTGAGAATGGTATTTGAAGTTTAGTGAAACCATTGAAGAATTTGGTTTTATGAAAACATAAAGTCATGTATATACCTCAAGATCAATGGGAGTAAGTTCATAATTTTGGTGTTGTTTGTTAATAATGTATTATAGGACAATAGTCATCTTGGTCCGTTACATGAGACTAAGAGATATCTTCTTAAGAACTTTAAATATTAATGAAGAAACCTATGTGATTGGACTGAAAATTTCTATTATAGATCACTTGATATGTTAGGGTTGTCTTAGAAAGTATATTTATTAAGTTCTTGAGAGATATGTCATGATGTTGTGTTCTTCTAAGTAGTGTTCCTATGCAGAAAGGTGACAAGCTTGAACTTTAGCATTGTCCGCATAATGAAAGGGAATTAAAAGAAATGGAAAGTCGAAAACAAGTTTTGAGATACCTAAAGAAACAAGAAATCAATTGTCACATATAAGAAATCAACACACCCACAGGTGGTTGGATTTTAAACTTAGATTTCAGTGGACGTAATGGTTTTAAGCATTACAATTTTAGCAAAATGTATCTAAAAAAGTGAGATGCCTTATTACGGAAATGCTTATAATTGTAATTGCTTTAAATGTCCAATAAGAAGGCTGAGTATGTGGTAATATTATGAGGCTTTTATGAAGTTAATTATGATTGTAAAATTATCATTGAGTTTGAGTCTGTTAGTGTTCGATTCTTTATGTGATAAAAAAATAGGCAATCATATTGTAAGAAAGACATGATATCTAAAGGTTCCAAGTATATGGACATCGGATTGATATATGTCACTAAAGTAAGATTTCAAAAGATAAAAGTTTGTCATTACACATATGTGCACTAAACTTATGGTCACGAACATATTTGAGAAAGCTTTTCCAAAGACATTAAAGAATATCTAGAAATTATGGGTCTTATGGATAGCTATTAAAGTTGTTTGATTATGTTTAGCATATATTTGACAATATATATGAGCTCTTAATGACTTTTAAATCTTTTGCATTTTGTTTCCAATGTGCACACCAATTATTTGTGGTTGGACTTATGATAACGAAATGAGTCTTTACACAAGACATAAAAGGGATCATTATGATAACTCCTACTTATAGTCTAACTATGATAGTAAGCAATGTAGTAGTGCATGGAAAGAATCATGTTGCAAAATAATATGTGCCCGCCATAACTCTCATTGTTTGCTAGATTAGCTAAGACAATTATGATGACCAAATAAAAGCAATAGTTTAACAAATAATGTCGACCTTATAATTCTCAATAAGAAAATATAATGAGTTATACCGACGATCAAGTGGGAGAATGTAAAAAATATTATGTTAGACATACATATGTTTATGATTAATATTTCTTTCTCATGATGTGATCTTATGGTAAACTTATTATATTGAGATTGTTAAACTTTAAAGAACTTGGTAACCAATAAACTGGTAATTCAAGGAGTTTAACTTCCTAATGACTTAACTAATGGACAAGTGATTCATGTTCTAGAAGTTTTCTCACTTAGGTAACTCATGAAACATGTGTTAATGTAGGAAAGCATTTGAAGTAAATTCAATGCATCAAAGGAGAACAAGTTCAATGTATGAATGAATGTTTCTAGATGTTTAAACACTTGTCATTACTTAACCTTGATGGATGGTTAAGATTAAAGAAGAAACTTGCCAATGAAGTATCAAAGACTTGGTGAGAAAGTAATAGAAACTTGATGAGGAAGTTTGGTCTCTCTCCCCACCTATAAATAGTTGTGTTTGGACCATCACAAAATAACATGAAAGAAAAACCTAAAGAGAAACACATTAAAAAAAAGTTTAGGCAAGGGGAGAGAAGATCTAACCTACGATTTCCGCAACCATAAATCAAGGTATTCCACAAATCTTTCTTATAGTCTATTATGTGATTAGTTTAGATGTTAAAGATCTTAGGGTTCATGTAAAATCAAGTTTAACAGTAAGTACTATTTTCACATACGTTGTCCTTTTATAAATTCACTTCACTTCTAACCCAAATCATTCATATACTTTAACTATATGAAAATGCATTATTGTGGATAAAAATCATGAGAATTAAACAAACTGATAATGTTTCTTTAGCTTTAAGGTACAGAATAGTTTGTCTGAGATATAGAATTCGGAAGGTACATAATCACAAAACAATCGAAGGTTAAAATCGCAAAATAGAATTTTTATGCCAAAATCGCAGAGACGCTTTGAAGGCGACATATCCAAATGGAATCAAATCAAGAGTAGATTGTTTGTCAGTTTCGAATCGATTGCTCCGACCTTTGGAAAGTGGAATTGGTGGCTTTTATATATGAAAGTTATATGAAATTCTAATACTAAAATTTATTATTTAGGACTCAGTCTAATGGTTTTTATATACGAAAGTTCTAAATTTCATCTGACAATTACTTTCATACTAATCTATATATCTATCTATATATATAAAATATAAAAAAATATTTTCTTTCTTTTAAGAGTATCATAGTGTGATATCACCAATTAAAGTGATTACATGTTGACATGTATTCATATTGGTTAAATTTTGTATTTTATATTATGTTTATATCTCACAAATTGAGTTTCGTATTTTCGTCGAAAAGTCCAGTTTATGTAAATCCGTTATTTTATTAATTCGCCGCATTTCGTTAATTATTGTACTATACGCTCTTTGTTTGTCCTGCAATTACCGGTGTGGGAAAGGGTTCCACCATGATCATCAGACCCGACCATTAGATGATTCGAAGTGCAGAAGCCATTGTAACGATACCGTACGTTGGTACTGATCAGGATCTTTCACTTTCTTTCTATCAATTAAAGAGAATAACTTTCAAATCTTTCGGAGTAAACATGTTATTAACTTTTTTAATCACTGTCCATATTTAATATGTGTTAATCTCGTTAGAGACAGTATTTTTAGAGTATAAATAATAGACGCTAATTTACAAGAAAACATTTTATATAATAATAAAATACAATCAATATTCAATAGTCTAATTATATATAATGAGTAAATTGTAAGAATTATATTTTATAAGTTAGTCAGTATAATTAATTTCGAAAATTCTAATCAAAGTAATGAGTAACTCATTTTCATATATAACAATATATAAGATTCTAATGAACATGTATATGTATAAATAGTAATGATAGTTTCATATTACTTATTTATCAGTCATAAAATAGTTTTACTTATAACAATTAAATTATTTATTTATATGGTATAAATCATTAGAAAATAACTGAAACACATATATAACTAAGAGAAAATAACTTTCACTCAATTACTCTGATTGTAAATTGAAAAATCTATGTGACTTATTGATATAGTTAAAATAAAATAAACATCAAGAGAGAGAATAAATAATTATATTTTAAATTTTTATTAGAACTAGACAATTTTATAATTTATAATTTTAAGAATAAAATACATAGATAAAATTACTATAAAATAATAATGAACCCTAATTCTATTTTAAGTTAAAAATTAAAATAATTTTTTACTATTATCACTGGGCGTGGAGCTGGAATCTTCAAGCTTTGGTAAAGGGATTCTAATCGATTCAGGAACTGTTATCACTAGGCTACCACCTTCCATTTACAAAGCTGTGAAGACAGAGTTTTTAAAACAGTTTATTGGGTTTCCTTCAGCTCCAAGTTATTCAAGCTAAGACACTTGTTTTAACCTCACAATTTATGAAGACGTAAGCATACCAACTATCATAATGATCTTCCAAGGTAACGCTGAGCTCGAAGTGGATGTCACTGGTGTGTTCTACTTTGTCAAGCCTGATGCATCTCAAGTCTGCTTGGCTATTAGAGGAATCGAAGTTGAACAAAAACAGATCACTCGTGATGAAGACGATGAAAACAGATCAATAGATGTGAAAGTCAATATTATTTCTATTGATGGTAAATGACGATATACAGAGAGTCTATATACAAAAGTAGACTATTCGGTTTGTACCAGTTCCAACTAACCAAACCATAAACCAATTACACATACTCTAGGCCGTGGCAAGTTTGTCATATGAAAACGATGTAGGTATCACTGGAAACTACCAGCAGAAAAAAGCAGAGAGTGGTGTATGATACCAAACAAGAGAAGCATGGAATAGCTGGAGAAAACTGCAGTTTCTGATGTCTACCCAATAACTTGTATAATAAGCTTTGTTTGTTCCCTCTCATATCACGAAAGCCAATCATCTCTTTTGGCAATGTCTTTGAAACAAACAATTATAAAATAGAAAAATAATCAAAGAAAGAAAGATCATTTTATACTAAGAGAAATAAAACGAATAATTATAAATAAAATGAAAAATATTTGAAACAGGCATTATAAATGAAAAGTAAGATTATCTTATTATAAACTTAACTAAACGAATAATTATAAATAAAAGAAAAAGATAGCCGAAACACAAACAGTTATAAATAGAAAAAAGTTCAAAAAAATCTTATTATTAAATTAATAAAATATCATTGTTTTTAAAGTTTCATTGAAATATCACCTAAAAATCTTTAAATAGCACTCATTTTTCAAAAAGAGAGAGAGAATAAGTCCTCAAATCTAATCCCAGTCACCATGAATACTAAACCTTAGTCACTAAACCTTAAATGCAAATATTATATATATTTTTTAAAACGTGATCTGCTATTATTGGACAAAATATTTTTAATGCTATTAGAAATGTATTTTTTAAAGAATAGTTGTAAAAAAGATTAAAAAATTGTTGGAAACAAACCATTATAAATAGAAAAAAAAAGAAGGAGAGATCATCTTTGAACCACACCAACCGAATCAGACGCCTAAAAAACTCGGAGTGAATCTCAAAAGCCAACATGGAGGGATCGTCAACTGATGATCAGGTTACGTTGTTTGAATCAGCAACTAGTTTGTTTGTGTGAAGTCAGATGGAATGTTTCTCTTCGATTTGTCTTAATATTTATTCGATGGAGTGTGGACAAAACCAATTTTATACAAATATATGTTTGTACTTTTGCAGTTGAAAGATGTTGATTGGATCAGCAAACTCCCGGATGACGTATTGCTCGTGATATTATCGAGACTTTCCACAGAAGAAGCAGTGAGGACGAGTCTTGTGTCCAAACGATGGGAACACGTGTGGAAGCACATATCTCATTTAGTCTTGGACATGTCAAGGATTATCAATTTCAAAGAGCCTATTGATGGTTCGAATCGTGTTGCTACATTGCTGACTAAGGTTTGTTCAAATTTCTTTTTTTTCTTTTTCTTTTTGTTCTGCTCGATCTTAAAAACAATCATAATTTGGTGTCTCAAAGATTATAAACAATCACCGTGGACATTTAGAGAGCTGCGTAATCAAGCATTACTCATACCAAAGTGTAAACGGAATGGTCAATACTTGGGTTCAAGCACTGACTTGCTTGAAACACACCAGAGTTCTCACACTTGCACACCAGTATACACTACACCATCCTGCTTATTTGGATCGAACGGGGCACAACAAGGATCTTGACATATCCACCAACATCTTCTCCCATCCAAGCCTTAAGTCACTCTCACTAACTTCATACCTTCTCGAAAACTCACGTCCCTTGGGTTACTGCCCGAATCTCACGACACTCAAACTAGCATGTGTGGCCTTTGAGGTTGGAGTTTTTAACAGAGTACTTGCATCTTGTCCTTCTCTGGAGGTGCTTGTACTAGACATCGTTTGCCTCAAGAAAAATGGGGATAGTCCTTTGAAGATTGAGAACAATAAATTAAAGGTGTTGCTAGTGACGTCGTCTTCCAAATACATTGATGGCATCAGCGTGTCAGCACCTAGTCTAGATGTTATCGCCTTCATTGTTACATTTTTCAAGAAAGATAACTTTTTCCTTGTGGCTCCCCGTCTTCAGTGTAGTAGAGACTTTTGGGTTAGGCCGCCATTCAGGCCTCACATCGGCTACAACATTTCAAAAGTACGTTTTGGAATAATGCTTTCAGATATACACTAGAGAAGGAAGTAATGGTATTTGATATATATATGTTAAGTTTGACATTGTTTGAAATGTATTATTATTCAGGAGAAGAACATTATTTGGCATGAAGAGTTAGTGAACCTGTTTGGTAAGTTGAGGATATTGGCAGGATCCTTTTCGGTGAGTGTGGATTTAAATAATCCAACAGAATTTGAGAGGTTACAGAAAGTCTTGCGTGCATGGACTCATAAAATGACAGAGCTGGAGATCGTATTCAAGGTCAGTTTGAACCATTCATGAAGACTAGTTAGTCATGGCTTTAAATAATTTTGCTTAACTAAACGTAATCTTATGGTTCTTTCAGGATAACAATGCTCCTAGTGAAGAAAATGATTCTTGGAAGAAGAATAAGTACAAAGATATGTTCCCCAATGCTGAATTCCGTGTGGATACTTTGTCCATGCATAACTTCAGCGGTTCAGAGGAAGAGTTTGCCTTGGCGTCATGTTTGATTAGGCAAGGGACGGTGCTGAAAAAAATGATGGTCAAGAAAACGTCATTTCCTGCAAAGAAGAAGTTGGAGATAGAAACAGCAGTAGCCAAGCTACGAGCCCTTCGAACAGTATATCAACGGAAGGTTGCAATAAAATGTTTCTAATCAAATTTGGATACAATCAATTTGATGCTTCAAGTTCTTTGTTAGTTGTCACTTGTCATGGTGAATAGTAAGGACTAGTTCAGTTTTGGTTAGTAGTAGGGAAAGATCATAACATATGTTGGTTGTCTTGGTGATAAATTTCTCAACTTTATTCACTGGGAGCATCAAATTCAAAGGAACCCATTGTTATTCAATCAAAGCTACAAACTTTTATTATGCAAACAAACTCCATTCAGATCATTCTTACAAATCCAGAATTGGTTCATGATGAAATAAATCATCTGGCTGTTCTTATTGTAAAACCACAAACTCGTTGAAACTGAACACACAACATCGCCTGAGACAGATCTCATTTCATCAATGCATCTGCTAATGGGAATGTCGGAGATATATCCACTGGTACCTAAACACACAAACAAACCATGCAGGGAGGTAATTTCTATGTGGATCATCATGTAGAAACAGTCACTCAAATTATGTTTATACCTTAACGCTCTCGAGCTTCTCTAGACAGGTTTTCAATGGTCCGGTGATAGTGCAGTATTTATTTAAAAGCAATGTTGCTGCCTTTTTGTCACCTCTTCCTTGGATTGTGAGTATTTCATGGCTCAAACTCTCAACTGCGTCTTCTACCTTCACATGCGAAAAAAATAAGTTTCAGCAACTTTGGAGTACGGATATGAAGAATCATAAACCTCTGACGGATGAGTTACCTTAGTGAAATCAACAGAGAATGTAGAGTCCTTGTGGAAAACAAAGGCTCCTTTCTCATACAACCAGTTGAATTGCAAAGCTTGCCCTTTCCTGAAGCCGGATGATATAATCATGTCAGAAGCTATACATATAGGACGTGTGAGATTATATGTATCATTCATTACCCATGAGCTTCTGTGAGACCAAACCGAATGGACCGAAAGCAACCAGCTAGGAAAGAAACATACATACTCTCCACCATACTCTTGGGAAGCAGACCCTGTCGATTCACAAACAGAAACATAACAGGAAACAGTGGTTCAGTTGAGCATTTTGACTTAGAGATTAAGCAACATTTTGCGAATTGGAATGAAATGAACCAAGTTTGGTTAACTAGTAAAGATGATTATAGACCTTGGTGATGAGAAACTTTAGTGCCCAAAGACCAACTATATCTGCCTTTGCTTCTTCCAATGCAGAATGGAGTTCTTGCAGTTCCTGGATCAAAATGAAAATACAATGGAAACAATTAAACTACAAGTTGTTTTGTGGTCGGTACATGCGATGTTTGTCTTGTTGCAGGAAGAAGTAAAACCTTTCTCACTGTAGAGGATTGACCATCAGGAAGCGTTATGGTGTGTGGACCAATGCCATGGC
The DNA here is from genome assembly GCA_014822095.1 of Diplotaxis tenuifolia. NCBI lineage: Eukaryota > Viridiplantae > Streptophyta > Magnoliopsida > Brassicales > Brassicaceae > Diplotaxis > Diplotaxis tenuifolia. The sequence goes on from JABAYD010003105.1 coordinate 9,421, forward strand.
AACACTCATGGCAAATGGTGTGAGTAAAGAAGGAATCAAAATCAACAAATCCTCGCTGTTCCTTGCTGATGATGACTTCAGCAATAGGCTTTAGAATATGTTCAAACCTGGAAAAGAAAAAGGCTTAGTACCTAAGAAGTAATGCGTTATAACCGTTTATATATGGAAACATGGAGGAAGACGGGACATTACTTTGCTTCTTGAACGTTTTTGAGCATAACCATTGATGTTCCTCTATCTTTGACGATTTTCTCATCGTTTGGCAAGTTGTAAGCAACAGTCTGAGGACCTTTCACATCCTGTCAAATCAATAAACAAGTGAACGGTCGATAAAGACGAGAAAAACGCTACTTTCAGTCTTTTTCACTCTCCTCTCTCTGATCATCTTTGGATACTCAGTGGAACTTACTCCGGAATTGTAAATTAACTGGATGACTCGAATAGGAGCAGCAGACACATCTTTTGATTTGTATACACTATCAAGTGGGAGATTGTCTTCCAATAGCTACCAGACAATGGAAATGAAACATGATCTCAGAGAAATGGAGAATGTAAGCAATTGGAACATTGATTGATAGGAAGCTGCAAAAGGAGGTGAATGTACCTTTAGATTGTCACCGAAGAGTTTCAGATCAGCTGTGGCTTTATCATCTCGAATACCGATGAAAGCTTCAAATGAAGCCTGCAATGAAAAATAAATACAGATTAGAGAGAAATATCAATGCAAAGAACCTAATGTAATTTTAATTCACAATGGTTAGTGTACAAATGCGATGATTGTGAGTATAAGCATAAGTAGATCACTGCAAATCGAAAATTTGATGGAAATTCTTACCTTGTAACCAAAAATTTCATCTTCGTATGTCTCATATGGACCAATGGTAATATCCAACTTTGAATCCTACAGAAGTTGACAGAGACTTGAAGTGGTGTGAAAGACAATCTCCGAAACACGAAATTTGAAGACTTGATACAGAGCTCGTCTTACAAAAACTATCGTCTTCTATCTAATGAAACACTACTTATCTATGAGCATGAATGGGGAGAAGAAAATGTACCAAGTCCATCCATGCAATGTCTGACTCATAGTAGTCATCTGAAAGAAAGGCTTCAGCTTTGCTGTGCAGTAGCTTCTTCAAACTATGGAAAAACATTATGAAAGTACTTCAATACACAAAGCAACTCGAGTAGGAAAATATATGTGAAGAAACTGTATGATATTTTACCTCTGTGAAGTGGCCAAGTCTCCAGCCTTGTGCAAAAGTTCAGAAGCTTTTGTGAGGAAAGGTCGATATATCTCAGAGTAGGGAACACTATACAGATCGGAGTTAGAGTCTGGTAACTTCTTTGTATCATCTAGATTAGCTTCACTTCGCCTTTTTATAATACTGAAAAACCCTGTTGCAGCATGCTTTTGCTCTTCCGTTAGGCTACTGAGCCATAAGTTGAACTCCTATAAGGTTTACGAAACACATTTCTTATAAGAATTTATGGGAACAAATAAGAAAATGGAAAATAAACATCAAACATTGTGTTAGTGAGTACCGTTTTATCCATATCAGGAGGATAGAAATTGGCACCAGGTGGTTTAGCCAAAGGAAAGGCTGCTCTATATTCAATACCCTTCCAGCCATCAAGAGGTTTTGTTGCCTCAGGAAGTAACTTCGCAGCTGAGTCCGCAGTAGTCAAGAATGGTTCATTTTCATCCAGAGACGACCTACAAATGTAAGAAGAAACATCAATCTCTTGTTCTGATGTTAAAACAAAGATAGCTCAATGATAATAATCACCATGGACTTTTGTTTATCAGGAAGTAATCCCATTTGAGTTTGTCCAGTTCTGATGCATTGGCATGCTCCTTAAGCCAATCTCTTAGAGCTGGATTGCTTTGCCAAACCTGTTTAGGATAACAGACAACTTATCTCATTTAATTTAAAGTTCAGCCATGAGATCTCATGTTCACGAAGAGAACATAATTCAGACTACAAATCTACAAAACCTGCTCATAGAAAATATCGTCAATGACTCTTGCAGCCTTCACGATTAGAACCAGCGCTTTCTGATCCCCCTCAGAGAGATCTGTCAACTGCATAGTCAAGAAAAAGCTGAGTTTTGTGGTACATTTGAAACAAATAAATCAGACAGTAATATATGTAACTAGTTAATACCTTTGCTTCGAGGGTGACAGGAGAATATCTCTGGAGTTGCTTCTGCAGAGATAAACTGCGAGCCTCAACGTTCACTTGGCACCTTCAACAAACACTCTCTTGTAAGATAAGAACTTTCTATATACAACCTTTAGCTTAGCAGTGGATATGTCACACACAAAAAAAAAAAGAACTAAATCGGAAAAGACCAATGATAGATAATGTACCTCTGTCTGATTATTTCAAATAGTTTTCCATAATCTCCATTTACATCATATGGAACATAAGCAGGATCTTCCTTGGCCAGAAGGTTTCTGTACTCTTCATAAGGTATGTACTTAACAGCAGAGACTTCCTCTTTCTAATATATCCAAGAACAAACGAAATGTTGAGGTAATTTGTGTTGTCTTGAGTACTTAAACTAACATCAGCGTAAAAGGAAAAAATCTCACTAACTTGAAGAGTAAAGGCTTCCAATGGGATTGGATGGAGAACTGTAACAAGATACACATCATTGAACTCATTGTTTATGAATTTTCCATTGTTTGTGACACTGAAAAAAGCACACAAAAGAGAAGAAGCAACACACTGTCAGATAAGAATCAGTGTGCATAGCTTCAAGACACCACGACCACACCAATCAAGCTAAACACTTTGAGCAGCAAACAAAAGATCTATAAAGAGATAGAGAACATAGCATCACATAAGCCAAGAAAAATTGAGTTTAACAAACAAACCATTCTTGAAGAAAGACGAATATCTTTTCAAATGCATCCTTTGGGAGTTTTATGCCTAGCTCTTCCTCCAACTCTCGCCTACACAAAAATAAAAAAAAAGTGAGGCAACAACTTTAGTAATAGGACATAAGAAGTAAAGGAAATGAATGCAGAATCAGATTCTACTTACTGTGCAGATATAAGAGATGGATCACCAGCTGAGATATGACCAGCACTTGAGATGTCCCATTGTCCAGGCCAAGAATCTTTATCATCAGAGCGGAGTTGGAGAAGTAGTTCTTGAGTAGTCTCCACAAAGATCCAGACATGAACTGCACGATGGTAATCTCCATCTCGGTGAATCTCTGACCTATAAGGACCGACAAAAATTCTCTGAGTAACCTAAAAACCCCTTTCTAGTTTAACAGGTCAGCGAAGCATCAAATCAAATCAAATCAAAATCCAACGAAAGGCGTAGACTTTCAATGTATAAGCAATAGTTTGATTCAACTAAAATCAATTCTAGTACGAAACGGTTTCTGGGGGTACACATGCCTGGGTTTGGTCACACCGGTCTTCTCACCAGATTTGGTCAGTACGTCGAAGTGCTCCTCCGCCATAGCTCTGTCTCTTCGTTACTGTCTGTAAAGTGTACAAGGTTACGCAATTTTATAGAGGAATAAAAAAGTGAGACGTTTTGGCTTACTTGGCTTCACCTAAACCGGACCACTCTTTGAGTTAAATTGAGCCATCGCAAACCGTTCACATTTAAAGTGTCACTTGTTTGGTTTCACTTTCAC